>PVJA010004403.1:0-86486 GCA_004027025.1 Myocastor coypus | reverse complement strand
TATGGGTCCAGACCTCGGCAGGGTCACCAAAATTATTTTTTTGGTTTGGAGTCACTGCAACATGAGGAACTGTATTGCAGGGTCACGGCATTAGAAAGGTTGAGAACCACCGAACTAAGGGGTATTATTAGCATGTTAGATTCCTCTCCCCTCATTTGAAATTTTTATTCTTTCCTGGTAAAGTTTAACTCATTGAAAGGCATGTCTATCACATTCTTATTCACTTTTCTCCTTCTGGTTCAGTTCTGTTTCCAATTTTTGCCCTGTCATGGTTCAACAGTTACACACTTGTTCTAGGGCCTACTCTTCTAATTTAAATTTATATCTTTGTGTGTCTGGGTGTAGAATTAATCAGTACCTATATGATATAGTCTTATATACAGTGGGTAAGAGTAGAGCCCTTGAAACAAGATTGCCTACATTCATCTGGCTCCCATTCCTATTAGCTATGTAACCTAGAGCTTATTAAATAACCTTTTCTGTAAAACTGGGTCAAAATGGCACTTAACTCGAAAGGCTGTTGTGAGGTGGATATGCTAATATATTTAATACTCTTAGGACAGTGCTAAGCACATGGACCTCTTTGATCACAAGTTTTCTCATCGATGAAGGAGGCAGAAAAACCTGATAAACAAAATATATTCAATTACATTTATTTTAGCATACTAAGCACCTACCACGTTCAAAGTAGACATATTTTCACATCTGTTCAAATTAGACGTTTTGTGGCTCAGGGAGTTTTTGACCTAGTAAGGTAGCAGACTCACACAGAGTATTTTAGAAAGCATGAATCAGATTGTGCATCCCTTTGACTTCACATTTTCATTATATTTCACATAAATGACAAAAGTCCTCACCACAGCCTCAGCATTGCATTCTGAGCCTTGATTGCCTTTCTAAATCCATCAAGTGCCACTACCCCTTTTACTGGGCTGCTCTTATGCCGGTCTCTTCTTGATTCTGGCTCCTCTAGGCTCCTTGCCCAGAATTCTCATCCATTCACCTTGCTGTTCCTATGGCTGACTCAGCTTTCAGGTTTCAGTTTTATTTGGTCAGGTTGTTATAAGCAACAGAATTTGATCTGCATGAGAGAGAGAGAGAGAGAGAGAGAGAGAGAGAGAGAGAGAGAGAGAGAGAGAGAGATGTTCATTAATGATATGATAGTTCACAGAATCTCCTGGTAGGGTGGATGCGAAAACACCCTAATACACTATACCATCTAGTGGAAATCAGTTGCTGCTGCCACTGCTCAGTATGACTGCAATGCTACACTCATTGGTGATCAGTGTAGGCTAGCAAGAGGACGCTTCCTTCTTTATGTCACTCGCTTCTAAATTGGAGTTTTGAATGTCCTCTTTGGAGGGACCCAGGTCACATGTCTGTGCTACATAAGTAGACCGAAGGACATATTTTCTCATAGCAAATTGCTTAGACATTGTGAGAGTGTTCTAAAGTTCTGGGCTTTTGGCAAACATTTCACATGAACACTAAAAAAAAGACCTTTTCCTGCCCTCAGTCCTTTATTTTTTATTTTATTTTATTTTATTTTATTTTTTGCCTTTTTGAGACAGAGTCTCGCTATGCAGTTGAGGCTGGTCCTGAGCTCACTTTTGTAGCCCAGGCTAGTCTCGAACTCACACCAATCCTCCTGCCTCAGCCTCCCGAGTGCTGGGATTACAGGCGTGAGCCACCACGCCCGGCGCACCTCAGTCCTTTAATCTTTCAGTGGTTCAAAACTTAATATTGTTATTATTTTGGCTTTGTGTCTTTATGCAGGGTCTCACTACACAGTTCAGACTCATAGTGATCCTCGTATCTCAGCCTTTCCATTGCTGGGATTATAGGCATGTGCTACCACACCCAGTTTCAGTGTTGGCATGGTGCACCTGGGGTTCTGAGGCCCGCACAGCATGTGGTACCAGGGATGGAATTTGGGACCTTGTTTGCACCTGCAAGGCAGGTGCTTGGACTGTTAAGCTATCTCTACAGCCCCAAACATTTTTATATACTTACTTGCCCAACTGCTTGCTTCACAGACCCTAAAGTCAAAGTCTTGTTGCTTTGTAGAATTGCAAATCTATATATTTCAAACAGACAAAAGCAAAATGTTTGTGTGTGCGACTTTGTATGCATTTGTATCTTTTCAGATAGAGACTCACTGTGCAGGTCAGGCTGGCCTTGAGTTCACTTTGTAGCCCAGGCTGGTCTAAAAGTCACAATGATCCTCTTGCTTCAGCCTCCCATGTGCTGGGATTACAGGTGTATACCAACATGCCCATCCAATAAAATATTTCAATCTGTAATCTCTTAGGGGAAAAAAATTCAGAGACCCTGAGTCAGTCACAATCGCCTCCAGCTCCTACACTTTTGTATTCCTGTTTCTCTCTTCTTTAATTCTCCCCAATCCTTAGGTGAATCTGTGTGGTTTTTCTGCATATCCCTCGTCTCTGAGCTCTCCCTTCAAATGTCTTCTGTCTTTTCTCTTATTTTGTATTGTAAGCATTGAGAACCAGTCTGAGAGAGAAACATTTTCTCAGGGCTCAATGGAGAGAAGTTGAGAGAGAAAGCCTATCACACCAAGAAGGAGGGCTGGGGAATTAGCTCAGCGATGTAAGCACCTGCCTTGTAAGTGCAAGGTCCTGATTTGATCCTTATATGGCAAAACAAGGAGAAGAAGGAGGAGGAGGAGGAAAAAAGTTGTACACACCAAGAAGTCTGGGAACATTTATAATTTATATACAGAACATGCTGCTTTACCAATTGTGGCCACCTTACAAATGATTAAATACAGTGAAGTCCTGCACTGGAGGTCTAGACAAGGAGTCCTAGAGTTTAGAGCAAGAGCACTTGGCCTTGGGAAGGGACAGGTGGGAGCAGGGGCTGCTTTGGGAAAGCAGCCTGGAAGCATTTGGGCCAACATAGAATCTGGAAGGGCAAGAAGGTACCAGGAGAAGGAGCTAAGGAGAGAACAGTATTCCCAGTAGTCCTGCAGCACAAGCTCAGACAGATACCAGATGGCATGGGTGGTACTGCTACACACAAACTCCAAGAAATGTCAGGAAAGGCGGGGGCAGGGGTGGGCTTGAAGAGCCTTGTGTGCCATCCTAGTGGTGGGGATTCATTCTCAGATGTGGAGAGTGGGGTGTCCTACTCGGATTCCATTTTGGGGAGATCAGACGACACATGCTTTAAAGGCTGCAAAACTAAAAATAGAACAGTTGTGACTTTTAAAAAGATGTAGGCTTAAAATAGGTAAGTGGTATACAGTAGGGGCAAACAATAAACTACTGGGGGTTAAACTGACAATCAAAATTTTAAGAAATATTTGGAAGCTAAAAAAATGTATACAAACTTTGGTGTGGACAGTGCCATTAACTGAGGTAGAAGATATGGAGAAGAGGTTAATAGGGAGAAGAGAGTGGCAAGACTTCTGGGTAGGCTGTGGTGAAGTGGACTGTAAAGTGCTCTTGCTGTGGGGTGACTTTAAAGAGCTGTCTTGAGCAGAGCTGTACAGCAGGTGTGTGATGTCTGAGCCTGCCATTTAAGAGAAAGGGGAGATGGTGTGGACTGATTATCCAGCTGCACAGGAAGGCTTTGTGTTTTGCCATCGTATTAACTTGTGTTCAAGACTGGCACTGGAACCTGGTTGTTACTATCTTTTTTTTTTTTTTAATGTATTTGGTACAGGATCTCACTGCACAGCTCGGACTCCAGTGATCCTGTTTTCAGCCTCCCTAGCGCTGATATTACAGGCATGCACCACTATGCCCAGACTCGGTGGCTGGCTCAGTACACCCAGGGGCGGGGCCTGCACAGCATGTGGTGCTGGGGATTGAGCTCTGGTTCCTGCGCTTCCCCAAGCAGGTGCTTAGTCTGCTGAACTATCTCACCAGTACCGTTCCTCTTGTTTTCCTCACATCACCAAATTTAGAGGTCAGGGGTCAGCACTCAGAGCTATTTGTATATTTGTATATAAACATGTGCACAAACTCCTTACTATAATCTATACATTTCTTTCCCAGGATAGTGACTCCCCTTTTATGCTTAGTATATTTTGTTGTTATTTTGATTTTGGTCCAGAACCAACATTAAACCAAAATGGAAATAAAAACTTAAATGTATTGATACAGAATAAAAACAATTATATAAAATACAGGGGACTGGAGAGAGAGCTCAGTAGTCTAAGCACCTGCCTGAAAAGCTCAGGGACCTGGGTTTGATCCCTGGCTGGCCCTGCCCTGGGCATGCCCAGCCAGTCACTGAGACCAGGTATGGGGGCACATGGCTGCAATCCCAGCTGTGAAGAGGCTAAAACAGGAGGATCAACATGAGTCTTGAGCTGTGTAGTGAGACCCTGTACTAATTACATTAAAAAATGAAAAAATAATAAAATGAGAGGGAAAATAGTTCACATGGATCTACTTTTTTAAAGATAAAAATCACAACTCTTATGAAACATGATTTCACTTAATCACTGTATCACTGAGGGAGACTGAACTCCTAAGCCAAACATACCATGACGTGCTTTTGTCCATCAGTGGACAAAACCACTGTTCTGCGAGTGCATTTCAAAATGTTTTCTATGCCAACTGCTTAAAACTAAGTACAACATGTTCATCTGCTCCTGGGAGACAGAGTGACCTGGGGAATGATTAAAAAGAGACAGACAAGCAGCAAGTCCCGCTCTGGCCTTGTGGGTTATGGGATATATCCTGAGCTTGTCTGAGATGATGTGTTGACCAGAATCAACCAGAGCAGTGTAGTTCTCTACTACAATTCCATAGCAAATCTATTTCTTTGGATTAATCCTCAGGGATGATTCCTGTGGATGAGTATTTAGCATCTTGAAAATTCCACAGGGGGAAAAAAAGGTTCCTGTCATTCTTAGAAGTAATATAATTCATGGCTCTGTAATAGGGTGAACTGTTTGGAAATGGTAAGATGTGTGGTTGCCCTGAGCCCCTGAGGCCATCGCACTTACGCTCACTCAGGAGTGGCAGTCCAGTGAGAACAATGGCAAGTGGCATAGCAGTACCTTTCCAGTTAGAAAAACACTCTGAATTTGCTTAAGCTCAGGCTTATTGAGAGTCCCAGGGCTCACTTTGATTTGTATGCACACCCCCAAATTTACACAGATGGATCACTTGCTGCTACTTTGCTTGCTTGCTGCTTGTTGCCTCTGCCTGCCCCTGTTGGCCTGCACTGCTTTATCCCCTGAAGTGCCCCTCTTCCATGCCACCCTGTCTTGGGTCTAGCCAACTATGGACTGAAAACTTGATAAAACATTGGTATATGGAACTCTTTCTCTCTGCTTGCTTCCCAGACCAATGCATCTTTTTCAGTGACAGAAATCTCTCAAAGTGCAGCTACTTTCAGGGAGCCTGTTTTACACCTTCATCAAGGATAATGTGGCTGAGTGTATTTATTTATGGTTGTGTCTGCATCTTCTAATCTGTTCGATCCTCAGGATTGCCTTTGATATTCTGAGCCTCTTCTGTTTCCAAATGAATTTTTTTTTTTTTTTTGTCTTTTTTGAGGCAGGGTCTCGCTATGCAGCTCAGGCTAGCCTTGAGCTCACTTTTGTAGCCCAGGCTGGTCTCGAACTTGCACCGATCCTCCTGGCTCAGCCTCCCGAGTGCTGGGATTATAGGCGTGAGCCACCACGCCCGGCTCCAAATGAATTTGAGGGAAGTTTTCTCTAGTTTTGTGAGATCTACCAATGGTATTTTAATTGGGACTGCATTGAATCTGTATAACAATTTTGGGAGTATGGTCATTTTCACAGTGTTGGCTTTTCCTGTGCAGGAGCATGGATTTGTTTTTTTTCTCACACCATAGGCAGTTTGTCATCAGCAGCATGTTCTTGGCTGAACTGTGCCCTGGTACACGTCTATCCAATTTGGCTTGTGCCAGCCACCACAATGTTTACTACTTCTTTTCTCAACTCACTCATCTCTACTCCTCCATAAATTTTCAGATCAGAAGCCACCTGTACAGGACACCTTTTCTGGTCGGCTACCCACTCTCCGCCTAACTGCATAAGCTGCTCCTTTTTGTCCTCTTATGATGTGAGTTTTGGCTTCTCTGTTACAGTTGCCACTCTGTCCCATGCTGAGATGTCTATGTGGATCTCTCCAAAGAGGGGCTAAGTTCTCTGAAGATAGGGGATTTGTTTTTTTTTGAGGGTTTCAAAACACGTTAGTAGCACACTTGCAATAATTGACACACTGCATATTGTTGTCCTCACAAAAGTTATACAGAGCACAGGGTGCAGGTGTGACAAATTTTCTAATCGATATTGGTTAAAAAAATGGGGATCTTTTAATGCATTTTCAAGACAGGAAATTAACACTTCTACCATTGTTTCTTCTGGCCTCAAGAGAGACTCTTCAGCCTGTGTGGTGTGTATACACAAAATGCTGGAAATAAGGGGACAGACCTGTGGTTTCCTATCCCCTATCCAGTTTTTCTCTACCCTCCCTTCCCTTTCTGGCTATTGGCTTCTGATATTGCCATGGTAACCAACAGTCACAGAACACAGATTGTGAGTTCCTTAGACTGTTAGCCTTGAAGTCTTGGATGGTGAGATCCGTCTTGCAGCTCTTCTTTACTCTCAAAGATTTGGCAGTGCATTTCACTCTCTGAGATTGGAGCTGAGGTGACTGGCAACCCAAACATGCACTGCAGACACCTGCTCAGTCATCTCAGAACAAGCAGGAGGAGGACGAGCAGACCACCAGCTGTCTGAGAGTGGACCAGCTCTTCTGCTGGCTGAGGAAGAGAATCCTTCTGACTTTCCAGAGAAGATGAGACCCAGACCAGGCTACCGAGGGCCACAAGAAGCAGAAACCAAAGAGAAGATGATTTTTCGGAAAGAGTATCAAGAGCCAACCAGAAGAACAACTCAAGAATTGAGGACTTAGAAAATCATTTTCTAGCCCTTCTTCTTTTTTTAAAAAAATAATTTATTTTATTTTATTTTTTTCTTGTTTCAGAACTTTTGTTTGTGTATTTATTTTTATGGCCAGCTCAGCCTACCCTGAGGGCAGGGCTGGCGCAGCATGTGGTGCCAGGGATCGAACCGCGGTCCCTGCAGGTGCCTAAGCTTTCCTAAGCAGGTGCTTTAGACCACTGAGCCATCCTGCCGGACCCCTCTAGCCCTTCTTCTTAAGAAAACTCATAAATTTATTATTTCTCATTAAGACAACTATTTATTTTTATTTCAAAAGTTATAGAGTAAACTCTATTTTTACTGTGTAATGCTATGCGTTTTTTTCTTATTTCTAAGGTTCTGAAAGTACACTATAGTTGAAACATACAGTAATATTTGATAATAACTTTGTTTTTAGTAAAGTCTGTCCCAATAATTCAAAAAGAACAAATTTGAGTTTTGTTGTATACTATTTGGTTGTTTATCCAAGTTTAATTTTAATCTCAATTATATCTTTTATTTTATCTTCTATCTTTAATCTTAATTTTAATTTTAGTTTTATCAGAAAGTAGCATTTTAACTATAGAGGATAATTCTATTGAAACTTCCATTAAGCCTAGGAAAATGTATTAGAATAATATTCAGGTTTTCCATATTGTTTTTTAGGATACCTATAAAAAAGAAGAAGGATGAGATGGAAAATAGAAGAAGGATGAGATGGAAAAACAGATTAGGAAAATACAGCTCTTACTGTAAACCTAGCTTGTGGCCTGTTTTCGTATAGCTTATAAGTGAAGAAATGATTTTAAATTTCTAAAGAAAAGAAAGAGAAAAAGGGTTAAGTACAAGGAGAAGAGGAATAGCTAGACAAGGAAGCAAGAGAGAGACGGGAGGAACAGGAGAGGTGGAGAAGCGGGAGGAAGATAAAACGGTAAGGGAGATGTAGAAACCAGAGATGCCATCTGAGGCACTCACCATCCTGTCCTTTAGAGAAAGGTTGCCAGCCGTTGGACTAATAGCATTGAAGGTAACAAGAGGTATCTTTTCACACGGATCTGAAGAAGCGTTAGTGGTCTTAGTATAAAATAATTAGTACGAATGTATTAGTGCTATATATATGAAAGACAAAAGGATAAGAAACAATATGGGACATCATAATTTATTCTAATTAGAAGAAAATTTCACTGTTCAAAGTAACTGCAGAAAAGAAGGAAAAAAAAAAGAGGAAATGGGGAAAAAAAGAGCCATGTTATATTCTATCACCCATAGGATAATCTCTTGCTCCTGAAATCCACAAGGTGGTTAATACAATTTTTTATTTTATTTTTTATTTTATTTTCTTGTTTCAGAACGTTTGTTTGTTTGTTTATTTTTCTGGCTGGCTCAGCCTGCCCTGAGGGCAGGGCTGGCACAGCATGTGGAGCCGGGGATAGAACTGCGGTCCGTGCAGCCGCCCCAGCTTTCCTAAGCAGGCACTTTAGACCACTGAGCCATCTTGCCGGGCCCGGTTAATATGATTTTGTGTCCTAGCTGGGAAAACAAAACAAAACAAACCTCAAGAAAAAATTACAACAAATCAATGAAGAGAAAAGATTTCTAAGCTCAAAGTTTCCATGACTCACACTTTTTCTATTACTCAAAACTATTTTTAATCTTGAATTTCAAGATAAATTATTTCTATACACAGTATATAGAATTAAAAAGTTATATTCTCCCTGTCTTTGCCAAATGTGCAATACTATAAATATAACATTTAATCATTTTATTTTTTATTTTTTTTTATGGGAAGCTCAGCCTGCCCTGAGGGTGGGGCTGACAAAGCATGTGGTACCGGGAATCAAACTGAGGTCCCTGTGGTTGCCTAAGCTTTCCTAAACAGGCACTTCAGACCACTGAACAATCTCAGTGGTCTGTTTTAATCATTTTTAATCTATATATTCCTTTACATTTCTGTGTACTTATAGATGATTTAATATTCATGTTGTTTAATGTATGTAAATTACTATACAACTATATATTTAATATACATTATATATTTATATAATAAATATTTATATAAAAGTGTAAATGAGTGCCATTCACAAATGTGTGAAATGATACAAATAAATTAAAACTTAAAAAAGAAACAGATCTACACGTATGGATGCCTGAGAACACATTCATTCTTCAAAAAGTAGTCAAGGTTTAGACAAGAAACTTAGAATTTTACATACATTCCTCTTTTCATAGCAATTTATGACTTCAAATCATCTCCAAAAGGAACAGGTGACGACGCCGAGTGTGTTTAAGTCTGGTTTGGGTGGATGGTTGCCTAAACATTTTCAGCTGAGTGTCCTCAGGGCGGGGTGAAGTACCTGAGAGGCTTTGCCAAGCACACATAAGAGACAAGCCTCTGATTTCACTTTAAGAAACATACTATCTTCTGTGAGATAGAAAATATATATAACAAGAAGATACTCATTTTTTTAAACAAGATATTCTGAGTTCTAAGTTTCAAACTGCATCAGAATAAAATGCAAAAAGAAAACAGTTCTTTGAAAGTTTTAAATTGACTTCAAACATGAAAGATAAAAAGCCCAGTACAATTTAGACTGAGTCTAAATCCATCTCATGTGTCCACATTGGAAGGAGGTTTTTGCACCAGTCCTAAACAGGGACTAGAGCTCTTCCAGGTCAGTCAAGTCCACAGCCACTTTCAAGAACAGCGTGTCGTCTCTGATGTAGGTATTCTTGGTGTTCTCCAAAGTGGAGTGAGCCACAAAGCGAGGACAGCCAGAGGCGATGTTCATTTCTCCATCAGGTTTTTTAAAACTGCTGCTATTGGGGTCAGCTTTGAAAGTCTCCATAATGTGGTTCTTTTTGCCACTCTGGTCCAAAAGCATCAGGGTCACCCTTTGCCTGAATGGCCACTGCAACAGCGAATCAAACTCTCCTCGCATCACCACAAAGTACAGGGACAGGTGTGTCCCCTTCCCAGACCCGTCTCCATTCAAGTATGCTCGAGCACAGAGCCGGAAGCCACAGCGACTGGTATAGAATGGTTGGCTGAAGATGGACACTGTGTGCCCGTCCACTGCCTCCTTCTTCTTCATCTTGTAGTCTGTCACCTTCCAAATGAGCTTTCCATTGTAGCAGGCACCCTCAAGCAGTTTAAATCTCTCCTCATTTTTATTCAACTGTGCTTTATGAATATTAATGTGGGCATCATGTTTGTTAGTCTCCCCTTCTAAAACAACTGCAAAGAAAAAAAAAAAGTTCCATACACCTGAAAGGTGTCTTAAATTTTGCCTAAAATGGAAATTTGTTACCCATAAAAAAAACCCAATCAAATTTAATACCCCAAGGATGAACTAAATTCAGTGTTCCCAAAAGGACTCAGCGAATAGCATGTCTTAGCAAAGTGGTGTCAAAAAAATGAGAATGGATGCTTAGGTCAAACCCAACAAGGTGCAGCAAAGTCACTGAAGCATTTGCCTGGAGTGATTAGGACTAGCATGGTGAGCTCACACTTTTCTGACCCTAGTGCTTTGGTTTTTAAGTTGTTGGGTATCAACCCCTGGCCTCAGGCTCACTGTGTAATCACTTACCATTGAATACTTATTTTATTTATTTATTTATTTATTTATTTATTTATTTATTTATATCTATAGGATGTTCAGGGTCTCACTACTAGATCAGACTCATAATGATCTGCCTGTTGACAGCCTCCAAAGAGCTGGGATTACAGTTGAGTGCCACCCTGCTCTGTCTCTTTTGCTGTCTCAGGGTGCCCCAGGGGTGGGGCTGGCACAGCAGGCCCACCCTGAGCCTGCTTATAGGTGCTTTAATCCGCTGAGCTATTTGGCTGGCCCTAGAAAGCAAACTGGATATTTCTGTTGTTTTGTTTTTGAGGTACCAAGGATTGAACTCAGAACCTTGCACTTGCCAGGCAGGGACTTAATCTGCTGAGCTATATATGTTTTATCTATCTAAAACAATCATTTCACCCCATCTCTCCCTTAACTTTCTTGTTATTTTTTTCTCTTTCTCTTTCTCTTTCTCTCTCTCTCTTCGTGGGACCAGGGTTCAAACTCATGACCTTGCACTTGTCAGGTAGGCATTTGTGCCACCGAGCTATCTCCCCAGCCCCAGCATTTCTTTTCACTCCTCTCCCAGTGTTTGGAATTTCCTGCTCAGTTTCTCCCTCTGTGGGGGAGGCCAGTCTGTTCTCTCTCTCTCTCTCTCTCTCTCTCTCTCTCTCTCTCTCTCTCTCTCTCTCTCTCTCTCTGTCTGAACATCCAGAATCATCTTACACATGGCAGAGAGACTTGTTCACCCAGAGAGATGAGACCACAGGGCCAGGTTCTGCAGAAAGACAGGTCACCAAAAAAGACATAAAATATTAGACATACCTAATCGTTGATCATTGGTTTCTAACAGGGTGATTTTCTGTTTCACTGCTTCAATTGCTTCCACCAAAGACCTCAGGTCAAAGTTATGTTGTTGCTGGTTAACCATTTGTAATAGCTGACAAACTTGAGCTTCTAGCCAGGCTGACTTGTCAATGTGACTGGCAAGCACCTTTTAGTACACAATGGACCATAACATTGAAAACATTTAGTTAATATTTTACTAATTGATTGAGATTAAATTTGTTTCAGTTCAAAAAAAATCATTGCCTTCAAGCAAAATAAAAGATAATGGGAAGTAGGGAGACATTGTTCTCAAAGGGGAAGTGAGGGATAGGGGATGAAAAAGGAATCGGATGTGTTGTGTACATGTACCAACTCCACCCAAGGGATGCGAACATCATGTACTGCAAGTGTGTACCAAAAAATAAAAGGAAGAGGACCAATGGATGCAGGGAGTGCAGAGAGAAAGGGATGAAAAGGGAATTAAGATGTGTTTCATATATGCAGGAGTTCCTAGCAGGAATGTAAAGGTCATGTACATCCTGATGAACTAAGAAAGTCACTAAAGGAGATGTTTTGTTATATCTTCTTCAGGCCTTGAAATCTTTCCCCTTAAATTTTATGATAAAGGCATATTCATTAGGAATCCACTTATGATTATATAACATTCATAATTAACAAAGCATTTTTTGCTATATTTTAGAGACATTTACAGCCTTTCCTTCCCACAAGAATTAATAGTTTCAGTTTGTTGCCTACAAAATGCAGAGCTACAGATGTTCTCAGTGAATCACAAATAGCACCATATTCACACCACATTAATTAAAACCTTAATTGCCATAGATTATTTGAGAGCAATAATCGTTAAGTTTACTGAGATGCCTGAATTATGGAGTTAGGGCTGAGATGATCTGCATTCTTAAGGAATACTGAAGTGTGGAGAGGTAAAGGCTGGCACACTTGTAGAATACTCAGAAATTATTTAGAAAAAGTGGGAGGAAGGGGTGAAGTGGCAAATGGACAGAACACATGTTCTTGCACCATTTTATTCTATAGTTTTATATTTGAAATAATTTCCCCTCTGAAAAGGGGAAAGGAAAACCCTCACTGCCAGTGGAAAGCAAGATCTCAGCTGCGAGTGAGTGGAAAGGCAGCTTCTTACCTGTATGTTTGAGAGGAAGCTTCCATTTTTACCAAACAACTGTGCAAACTGCTTGAACTCCTTTTCAAATTTTCTTACAGTTTCTGCTAGCTGCTGGATTTTACTTTCTTTTTTCTCTAGGCTCTTATGTAAGTCAGAAATCTAATATCAGAAATGTGAACAGGGAAAAATGAGGAACATGTTTCCAGGAAGATAGTCTCAGGTAGATTCCTATATAATTCTAGGAAAATATTTTCAAGTACTTTCAAAAACCTAGATCAATAGAATTGCACATCAGCCTGTTCTGTCCCTTGCTTATTATGCTGGTTCATCTAATGGCAGTGACATCACTTGGCTGAACTTACTGGTGATTTCACTCACTGCTTATGCACTTACTAATGACCAGAGCTCTGATGCCCATGCCCCAGTAGCTGTTATTCAATGGTAATAATGGCTGAAGCTTGCTGAATTTCTACCACACCTGCTGTGGTTTCCACCTAGTTGTCCCCTAAAGCCTTATGCACTCATAGGTGGGGCTTTGGGGGGGGGTGACTGGATCATAGGTTATGACAGTCCCCAGTGGAGCAGTCCACTGATGAGCTTATAGCTAATGTTAGGGGTTGAAGCCAGGTTTGAGGAGCTGGGTCAGTGGGTCATAGCCTGAAGGGCATCTCTCTGCTGCTCCTCCCTATACTCTGTCTGCTTCCTGTTGCCATGCTGTGAGCAGTCCCCTCTGTCATGTGGTGCTGCCTCTACTGAGGACTGAAACCTGGATGCACAGGAAGCCAAAACAGACCTCTCTCCCTTTAATCTGCAATGTCAGGTATTGGGTTACAGAAAACAAGGAAGTCACTGAGATAACACTCTTATATGCATATGCTCCTTGAATCCTCAAAAACCCCCTCATGAATTAGGTGTTCTTCAGATGAGGAAATAAAAGTATACAGTTAGAGCAACCTGTTCAGCACAAAAACTAGACTGTGGTAAGCAAAACACATGCAGGGGGTATTTGGAATTTGTAACATATTTGGGGGAAATAAACAGAAATCTAAGAATGACTGCACAACGCTACTACTCACATCCATTAGAGGCAGGACTTGCCCACTTCAACTCCTCACATAATGCAGATAGAATGCTCTTATATCCACTTCTCATTTCTTTATCTCATTTGAATATTACTTCAGGGCTGGCGAGATGGCTCAGTGGTCTAAAGCGTCTGCTTAGGGAAGCTTAGGAAAATGGCAGGGACCATAGTTTGATGACCAGTGCCACATGCCAAATCATTCCTGCCTCCAGGGTGGGCTGAGCCAGCTACAGACACACACACACACACACACACACACACACACACACACACACACACAAATCCTATGAATATCACTTCAACCTTTATTATTTGTCACTGGGCCTGTGACAAATAGCTTCCTTGCTGGTCCCAGGTCATATCTTCTACAGTGACATACCCCAGAACATAAGCTCTGGGGAACTGGGACTGGCATGGATGCCTAGTACCAGTTTAATAAATATTTGTCATGGAATGAACGTGCAAATGCTCTTCATCTAGATGTAGATTTTTCTGTACTAAGGATTGAATTCAGGGCCTTTGCACTGAGCTATAGCCCTAACCCTTTTTCCATTCCCTATTTTGAGACAGGGCCTTGCTAACTTGCCCCCTCAAACTTGTGATCTTTCTGCCTTAGCACCCCGAGAGTGCTGGGCTTATAGGTGTGCTCCACTACATCTGGTTACATCTTTACTCTTGCTCTTACTAATTTATATTCTATACAGTGACCAAAAAAAAAATTTTTTTTTTTTTTGTATTTTAGGGAAGGGTCTCACTGCTAGATTGGACTCCTAGTGATCTGCCTGTTTACAGCCTCCCAAGAGCTGGGATTACAGGTGTGTGCCACCACACTCAGTCTCAATTGCCATCTAAGTGCACCCCTGAGGTGGGGCCAGCATGGCACACCAGGGGATTGAACTCCCAGCCCCTGGCCCTGCCCGACCTCTGGCCCTGGCCAACCTCTGGCCCTGGCCCTGCCCCTGCTTGCAGGTGCTTAAATCCACTGAGCCATTTAGCTAGCCCCCACCCCGAAATGTTAAAGGACAAAGCTAGTCTTGTGCCTCCTTTACTTACGTGTCTCCACCTTGGGCCCTAAGCATCCGTCCTTGGCTACACTTTCAGCCTCCTGCCTGTTCTCACCCATGTGTATTCTGTCCAAGAAGGCCTTGTGTCTCCTTGTCCCCATCAGGATTGTTCTCTGGATCTTTCCCTTCACATTTTAGGAACTACTGGTGCTCAAGGGCACTTCTTAGAATAAGCTGCTCATTAGCATCTGAAAACCCTATTTCCTTACACCAGCAGCATTTGGTGTGCCTCCCTACCTTGGAACAAGCTATATCTTTCTGGAATCCTCCTATCACAATGCTGTAACAAACCAATCTTTTCTTCCCTTACTATCCACCCACCACCTCCAGCTCCAACTTATCCTGTTGGTATTTTGTTCCTGCTCCTCCATTAAATTGTTTCCTGGCTGCATCTCACTTATTCCTTCACCTTGAGCCTGCCCAGCTCTTGGTGCCCAAGGCACAGGGTGCATGCTTGAGGAATAAATGCACAAATGGCAGAGACAGTGGGGCCATGGATCTCTGGCTTAGAATCCCCACTCTGTGAGCCCAAGGGCCGACTTACTCCCCACCACCTGACCCTTTCCCAGCTTCACCTCCAACCACTCCTGTTCTCATGGTGGCCACATCCGTCAATAACCTCCCACTTCTCTGCCTGCTGAGCCTACAACACTGCCTCAACTCCAGGACACCTCCTGATGCCTGCCATCCCCCTCACAAGGCCTGGTTCAAGTCTTCACCAGCATCCTGCTGCCACTTAATATTGCAATGCTTATGCCAAGAGCAGAACTAGATGATCTCATTTTTGCCACACCCACAACGACATTTACAAATGAGGAACTGGGGAAGACAGAGGTGCGGCAGCTTGCCCAAGGCCTGTGTGGAGCCAGAGTGGAGCATGGTTGTGAGCCTGGGCCTTTTGGCTCCAGAGCCCTTACTGTGACATCTGTTTCATTGTAAAAAGCCAAGTGCTTATCTGGTCTAGTATTTTGCTTTTTAAAACTCCCACTAGCTCCCTATTATTGGTAAACATTACTTTAAACTTCTGGCCCTTGAATTCTGGCTGAAATGAGGTAGAATATGCCTGAAGAAAACAACAGTTGAACACACAGTGTTAGAAACTTCTTGAATTGCACAAAAGGCAGTTGCAGACTGGCTCCATCCAACGTGACATGCTCCAGCCATTCCCTGTTTCACACTTGGAAACATCTGAAAACCCTATTTCCTTATGCCGGCAGCATCTGTTGTGCCTCCCTGCCTTGGAACAAGATGTATCTTTCTGGAATTCTTCTGCCACAGTGCTGTAACAGACCAATTTTTTCTTCCCTTAGGATGCAGCCTGTATGTTCTGTCTTGAAAAGTATTCCACAAGAACCTCAGAGTTTTCTGCTGGAATCTGTATCCCAGGCAGCTATGGTGTGTCCCATGAGGCACAACTTACCTGTTTATGCTTATTCCTAGACTCAGTGTCCCCAGCCATGAACATTGTACCTGACATATGGGAGGTGTCTGTTGGATGAATGGATGACAGGGTGTGACAAGGGTATGAAAAGAATTTTCAGACAACTGGACAAAATTACTATTTCATCAGTCTCCCTAACTTTCTGTAAGATCTGACCCTAGAATACACATGCCCACTTTAGTATAGAATCAGATATTATACAATAATCTGGGAACATCTGTTTTTAGAGCGTGGGTACCAGGAATCAAACTCAGGACCTTGTCTTACCCGGCAGCTACGTATGCCACTGAGATACCTCTCTGGCCTGCTTCTCTCTCTCTCTCTCTCTCTCTCTCTCTCTCTCTCTCTCTCTCTCTGTCTCTCTGTCTCTGTCTCTCTCTCTGTCTCTCTCTGTCTCTCTCTCTCTCTCTCTCTGAGACAAGGTCTCTCAAAGCAGTGAGGGGGGCTTGTGCTTTCTTTTGTAGCTCCCAGGCTGGTCTGGAACTCACAGAGATTCTCCTGGCTCAGTCTTCCAAGTGCTAGGATTATAGGTGTGTGCTACCATGCCTGGTTCCAAGGCTGCATAGTGTATGCTAGCATCCAGGGCAAAGATGGTGTGCCTGGGGATCTAGGGCCAAGACCACATGACATGTGGGGCCATGGATTGAACTCAGATCCTTGTGCTTGCCAGGTAGGTGCTTATGCCTCTAAGTTATCTTTCTGGCCCCTCCAGCCCCTTATACAATAATCTGCAATAGTAAAATTTGACTCCTTCCTATGTGACATGAAAAGTCTTGTCTTGTTGGGTATGATAGTACATACTTATAATCCCATCATTCTGGGAGGTTGATGCAGAAGGATTACATTACACGCCTAGGCAATTTAGCAAGGTACTGTCTTAAATAAAAAACTATCAAGACTTCTGGAGATGCAGCTAAGTGCAAAGTGCTTTGTTAAGTGCAGTTCAATTCCTAGTATCAAAAAGAAAAAGAGAAAAAGGTCTGATTGTCTAATGAAATAATTAACTTTCATAATCACTATTCATTTGAATTGGAAGTTACTGAGGTCTGATTTAAAGGCTTCAGGCACTATGACATAATTTCACCTGATAATCACAGTTTGATGATGTAAATATTAAATAAACACACATTTATCCTATTACAAAGCTAAACAGGAAGCTTAAACCTATTTCTAAATTACCAAAACCCACAATTCTTAGAATAGTCAACTGGTGTTTTATAGTCATATTGACAATGTTAAAACATCAAACATCTGCTAAGTTCCAGGTAATAATCAGAAGGTGTGTGGACAGGCAGTAAAACGTATCCTGAGGGGCACTGGACCTAGCTTGACTTTGAATCCCACCACCTACAAGCCACAAACTCATCAGCACTTCTTTGAGCTTAGTCACTACCATGTTGAATGAGTGTGTTGGAACCAGAGGTCTCTGAGGCACCGCTAGTCCTTGTCCTGTCATTCCATGTTTCTGCCTGCCTGCCGGGTCACTGACAGGGGAAGCATTAACCTGCACTGCAGCAGAAGAGATACACAGGTAGCCACACTGTGCAGGTGAGTGCCAGCATTCCCACTGCCTCCCTGTAAGGGTGAACCCTTAGAAGGCTCACCTGTTCTTCTAACTGGAAGTTCTTCTCCAGAACCAGAAGCATGTGTTCCCGCAAGGCTGACTGTTCGTGCTCCTGCAGGTTTCCCCGCTTATCCTTGAATATGAAGACAAAAGAAGCCCAGTTCACGGGAGGTCTGAGAATGAGGGTAGCGGTGGGACGTTGCTGATGCCAAACCTCAGCACCTTTGCTACTTCGGTTGTACAGATCCGTCCATCTCTGCGTGGGTTGCAGGAAAAGGGGTTCTACGTTCTTTTTTCTAGCTCTGGGATTTATAGTGCCCATGAGACAATCTTAAACTTAACAAAAGACCCTGCCGCTGTCCAAGCTGTTGGCACTGATTTTCTTCAATGCCCTTCTGTGAGTAGGTCCTCTCACCAGTTCCCTCTGTCCTTGGCAGGCTCTTGCTAGCTTAGTATTTAGCCTGGGATGATCCTCCCTCCCTTCAGCCATGTTTCTATGCTGTCTCCCGTACTGTCCTGTTGTCAGGGGCAGAAGGCTGCAACCTAATTTCAGCCCATGCAAATTAACAGACATAAAAGAGTAGAATAAGTCTGTGAGAAGAAATGTCTGCTTCTTCCCTGATGATTGCAGGTGGTCCATATAGTCTAAGCAAATGTTCATCACCAATGTTCCTTTAAGTTAGGGCTGTCCTCTTTGGTGACACGCTGCTCCACATAAAGCTCCAGAGAACAACTCCCTCAACAAACCCCAGCTCTGGTATGGAGGTAAGTTCTAGAATCTAGCCCGGATGGAGGTTTAGGCCTCCACATCTACTTTTTCAGAGTTGGAAGGCATTAATATATTTCTGTGATGAAAGAAAATCTCATTATTCCTTCAGGCAAAACAGTTATAGACATTCCTGTGTAATGACTGTTTGGACTTATCTTTTTTGTATAGTTATGTACATCTTATTTATAGAGCCTCATGTCTTTTGTTTTGTATAATGGACTTTCTCTATACAGTAATTTTTCCTTATTGGACTATATGGTATAGAATTATAGCTCTACATTCTGTTATTCATTATAATGGTACACGTAAGAGCTATATAAATAAAAGCAAAGTTATCAAGTTGGAGTTTCTTTTGATCATTTCTTTGTTCTGAGTATTGGAATGTACATACAATATACAATAGTGACCAATTAAGTTAATGACCCAGTTGCAGAAACTGAGCTCTCTTGTCAAAAGATGAATGTCTAGCATTGATGGTATAGTGGTGAGCACGGCTGCTTTCCAAAGATGAATGTCTGCACTGGTTTAGAATGTGTCAAATTGACACACTCTTCACAAAGTTTTAAAAATGTTTTCATTAATAAATAGATTTTTGCAATAAAAGAAATAGATCATTATGTCAAGCAATATCACAAGATGTAGAATGAAGTCTTACACAGTAGTTAACAAGCATAAGCACACAATTCTAGCACAAAGGAGACCCAACCACATTAATCTTTTATATACACCTCATTCATTTTTATCAGATATATTATTTCTAAATATGAAAATATCACAATATAGCTGGTACTTATGTGATAAACTTACGGGTTTTTAGCTTTTTAAAATTTTATTTGCATTCAGGATTTTTTGGCTATACAAACAGTACTATCATGTGTGCCTTGTGTGTATATGTGCTTGTGTTTATATGAGTGTGAACACTTGTGAAAGGATATCTGAGACATAAATTCCTAGCTGTAAGATTGAAAACTTAGTGGATGGCTTCACTTTTTATGTTTGTAGATATAACCAAACTCTCTAAAATCAGTTGAATATTATAAAATGTTTTCATTTTTGTCAATTTGATGATGAAAATCATATTTCTTGTAATTTACATTTATTTATAAGTAAAATTGAGCATCTTTTTGTATACCGATAAGCCAGCTAAGTTTTTCTTTTGAGTTATCCATATATTTCCTTTTCTGTTTTCTTTTAAGTTGCATAATTTATTCATATACATGAGTTTCTGTATGTTAAAAGTAGCTCCCTTTTGTCTTGCATTGTTTCAAACATTTTTCCAGTCTGTGGCTTACCACTTAACTATGCATTTCAAAAATCACACTGAAGTTTTAAATATTTGTGATGAAACATTAGAATGATGGGTTCTTACCTTATGTCAGTCTTCTAATGAAGAGATTATTTATTTTATTATTTTTTTTGAATATTTTTTTTTTTATTTATTTTTTTTTTTTCTTGTTTCAGAACCTTTGTTTATTCACTCATTTTTATGGCCGGCTCAGCCTGCCCCTAGGGCAGGGCTGGCTCAGCATGTGGTGCTGGGGATCGAACTGTGGTCCCTGAAGCCACCCAAGCTTTCCCAAGAAGGTGCTTTAGACCACTGAGCTATCCCACCGGGTCCCGAGATTATTTATTTTAAGAGTTTAAAATTTCATTCATTTTTTTTCATCTAATGTTTTTATGATTTTTAAAATAAATTTACTCTGAAAGTGGCACATGCCTATAATCCCAGCACTCAGGAGGCTGAGGCAGGAGGATCATTGTGAGTTTGAGACCAACCTGGGCTACAAGGTGAGTTCAAGGCCAGCCTGAACTACATAGCAAGACTGTATCTCAAAAAGACAAAACAGTGACAATGGAAAAACTTTGTTTTGGAGCAATTTTAGATTTCCATAAAATGTGGAATGGTAATATAGAAAATGGTACCTGGAATCTGTTAAAAGGCCTGAAGTAGAAATCAAATTTTATTTTCTTAAAAGCTTATTTTATATAACTGATTGAATAATTATTTTAAGCATACAGTAAGTCCCCAACTTATCAATGAGTTCTGTTCTAGAAGAACTGCTCCTACATCAGATCTGTTTGTAAGCCAACAGTGAGTCTTCTATGGTACACTTATGAAAGTTCACAACTCAAATGTTCCTAAATAGGGGCCTTACTATAAGTTAATAAAATAGCTAATGGTTCTTAGTTCTTTCACCAACTTGAGCCTAAGTGGTACTGAGAAGATACTCTGTAGATATGATGAACATAATCACCTGATCTTAAAGATTATCCTTTCTTCCTGTGGGTGGGCCTTATCCAATCAGGTGAAAGCTTCCCATAGAAGTATCTTTAAGGACTACCCCACAGAGACTTAGCTTGGGCTTGCAAATTGTCAGGCTTCTCTGTCTTGCAGGTTTTGGACTTGTTAACTTCCACAATTGCATGAGGCAATTATTTATATGAAAGTCTGCTTCTCTGTGGAATCCTAATACAATTACAATCTTACATTTCTCTGTGTTGTAACCATGTATCATGAATGGAATCGAGGACTAACAGGGACTTTCCCAGAGATTATACAGTAGAATACAAAGGCAGAAATAACCAGGTGTCCCTTACCTTTACAGCACAGCCGTAGTGTTTGAAAGGACAGTTTTGTTCAGCTTCCAGACACACAGCCAGATGCTCATCCACCTGTAAGACAGGCAGGCCTCAAGCTATGGAAACTCCAGTCGGCACAGGGCCCAGGACTGTGAGGACAAAGGCAGGACCAGAAGGCAACCTGGGCAGGAGGAGCCTGGATGGGTACTGAGAAGAGGCTGCAGGGAGAAGGGAAGCGGGGACAGAGACAGGATTCTGAGGAGATGGTTTAAACCTCAGGTCTTTGCATTGGGTTTCTATCAAACACACACCACAGTGAAAGCTTGCACTTTATCTTACATAAAGCATATAGAAAGGACTATGTACAGTTACCTCAGTTCTTGGAAAAACCTGTGAACATTTGTTGGGACAAGACATTGGGTACTCAGGACACAAGTTCTCTTCATGATTCTGAAACAGAGAGTGAGAGGAAACAAAACTGGGGTTTCTCTTTTGGCCTCACCGCAGATGCAGACATGTCTCTTTGAAGATAGACATCTGTGGCTTGCCTTCCACTGGGATTTATAAGATAAACTCCCAAAGGATTAAAAGAATTCAACTAAAAGATCAAATGTTCTGATTATTCAAACAGTACATCAGAGAGCATAGACCTCTAAGAAAGAAGCCTGGGGAGTTAACAGAGTGGCTCCTTTGGTACCTGGAGCCAGGGACTTATTTCATACACACACTGCCTATCCAGTTCAGAGCCTGCAGGGCAGTAGCACTGTCACCTGCCCATCGCCCAGAGCTTACACCACCTGGTCCACCTGCAGCAGGTGTTCAAATGCTAGTTCCACCCATAGTAACTGAACAGCACTCTCCAAGAAGGCTTTGGGCTGCAGACCTGATCCTGTGTGCCAACAGCTGCTGCCAATAACTTCCAGGGTCCCTCTCACCTACTCCGCTGCTATAACTCAGCACATGTGGCCCCAGGAGGGAGGCTGTCTGTACCTGTAGATTGATTACTACGACGTCCTTCTTGCAGTAAATGCATTCCTCCTCTCGGAACTGGCAATACATGCTCAGGTGCTCCTGCAGGTCTCTCCGAAGCACAGCTTCCTGGCAGTTCTCATTAGAACATGGAATGGTCTGGAACAGGCACTGCTGTAGGTGGTCCTGTTACAGACAGCAACAGGCCAATGAGGCCAGGTGGAAGGCCCTGGGAGGGCAAGCATAGGGCTGGCTAGACAGAGGGATATTCAGTGCAAGAGATGTAGAGTCCTGGGTCTGTTCCAAAGGCCACTCACACCTCTGCTGAGGAGAGGCTGCAAAAGGCTGCTGGGACCAGAAGCTGAAAAAGCACCCTGTTTGAACTGGGAGAGTGGACACGGTGCAGGGAGGTCTGCCAGGTGTGTTTCAGATGGCCCAGTCCTATTTAGCATATCATCGGTCAGTTCCTGGCTATTTTCCTTAGGCTTGTCAGTTAGGGTGTGTTTTTACTTCTCTTGTGCATTCTCCATCTGTCCCTGAAACTCCCTGTGGTGGCCTCTGCACTAAACATGCTAGGGCAGAAGGAAAAGAGAGAGAAGAGTGTATACTGACTCTAAGAAGGAAAGGAAAGGGAGAGGAGGTGGGCTCAGAAGCAGGAAGAAAGAGACAGGAAACAGGCTCATGGGCCCAGGAGTTGCCAGGAATGCTCTGCCTTGTAAAATCTGAAAGTACTTCCAACCAGAGTATTAGCAATCTCTAACATGGGTCCTTCACATTTTAGATCTTTTAAAGCAGGTAGGTCTCAATAAAAACCACTGGATTGCTGTCAGTGTCTGTGATGCAGACAAGATCCTCAGATCCGTGGATATGTTTTCCTTTAAAATAGAGGCAGCAAGCAAATGATTCATTTATGCTGTCTATGTTCCCTTCTCTCTGGAGCAGGAGAACTGTGTTGCTGCATGAGAGACTGTACAGCCTGCAAAGCCTAAAATATTTACTGTCTGGCTCCTAACAGAGAGTTAACTGTCTACTTTCTGAAGGAAATTTTTTCAGCAGCAGGATAAAGTTAACAGCTATTCACCTCTGGTAGTAAGAAACAAATGATGACTGCTACAGTCAAAATCTGTATCTTCTTCAAAATTCATGAGTTCCAGACATCCACTTGTACCAGTCAATATTCATGGAACTCTGCCACTTTGCATAACCTGTACCTTGCCTCACCAGGGAGTTGAGTGAGGAAAGCCCAAGGGAAACGGGTGGATGAAACCATTCCCTGTTCTCCAGAAGGTTCTGGTCTGTTCCCTACCATTGTGGTCCTCATTTCCTTTTCAGGTTTAGAGACAGTAGTTTTGGAAAAGAGGCCTAGCTCTAGGGCCTGCCATAAAGGCGGATAGCAAGGGGCTGCCATAGGACAGTTAGAAATTTCTGTGAGCCTCCACAGTAATACTTGAGCTCACAAGGAAATCAATTGTTACTTATCACCTCAGAGCCTATAGGGTTTGGAGCCCTGATAAAGAAAAGGCTGAATCATCTAAAATATATATTCCAAGCTGGAAAAATGCCAGCAACTTCCGGTCAGTTCCCCAGAAGCCAGAGATGCCTGAGTGTTAGTCACCTGCAGTGTGATCGAGCCTGACACAAACCACATTTCCAGCTTCCTGTTAGCAGCCCTTGATAGCCGCTCAACTCCCTCTCAGCGGAACTCCCTCTCCCTACACCTGTTGATTTGTGTCTCACACCAGTGCTTCACCTTGAAAGCACATTCTATCCCCGGTCTGTGCGATCTGCTTAGGTCTCACACACACACTTTGAGGCCAGGCCCACACTCTGGAGGTCCAGAAGGGAGCACAAACACTTTGGGGCAGGGACCCTCTGCAGTCATGCCTGACCCCATCCTTTATAGATTTCTCCAACTTACCCATCTTCACTTGAATGTTCCTTTTGCTTGGCATGTACCACACATTTTTTGGCTTGATGATCCTCACCTACAGCTTAGGGTCTGGCATACACCACATGCCCTCAGACAACGTACACCTCTTTGTCAACATTCACATCCATGGTGTGCTTTGGTGCAACTGTGCAGCATACAGTGAGATCCAGAAATCCTCAGAGGGCAATTCAAGGCTCCCTTCTCCATGATTACCCAGAAACTATCACATAAAGGAGCTGATGCATGACATTAGAGAGGTGACAAGACCAAGTATTGATCATACCAACCTGGTATCGTCCCAGAATCATTTTGGCATTACATCCAGGGGCATTTTTGCAATACACGTATAAATTGAGAACTTCCCTTTTGCAGCAATTGTCTCTAAACACCTAAAAGATAAAGCTGTTAGTTCTCATATGCTCCAGCACTTTACAGGAATTCAAATGAAGCTATTATTAGTTTGATTCTCAAGCATATCTCAAAAGTCTGATGGAACTTTCAGTTTGCAGGAATGTTACCTTCTCAATTACCCTAAGAGGAAAGGATAGCTCACATACATACTTCTGATAAGCCAGCTAACTCATCACTCAGTGCTAGGACAATCTCATGTGAACCTGACCACACACCGTCCAGACACTAGACATGGAGCTATGGGGTTTAATATTTGCCCTGCTGGATTTTGGTCTTGCATTGAATCTGTTCCTCTCATCTTCCTATTTCTACCTTTTGGCACAGGAATATTTACTTTGTGCCATGTGTGTTGAAAGTGTGTAACTTTCTTTTCATTTGTATAGTGGCTTGTAGCTAAGACTCTGGCTTAATCTCAGAGAAGACTTTGAATTTGGACTTTTCAGCAATGCTGAAATTGTTAGGGCTTTGGCAACTCTTAGGGAAGCACTAAGTGCCTTTGCACAAAGGAATGCACATGTAATCTTTTGGGCTTTAGCAGTAGAACATTTTGGCTTGTGTCCAGATGTCCCTCAAAGCCTGCTGTGCTCGCTCACAGATACAGCTTTATGGAGAGGGTTGGGCCTAGGGTGTGTGAAGATGGAATACAGATGTGTGATCCTGCACTATTTCACTGATGGGCTTAGCACTGTACTGGGTGTGAGTAATGGGAAGTTCCTCTCTCAGTGTGAATGGCACTAGGTGGAATAGAAAGGACAAGATGGAAAGTACGCTTGCTGCTTCTTGCCTTTTCTGCCATGGACTGCTTGTCCTAGAGCCAGCTGACTCTGGACTGAAACCTCTACAAACTGTGAGCCAAATAATCATTTCCTCCTTTACTTTTGGGGACCAGGTATTCTGTCTTGGCAATAAGAAAACTAACTCTGATACTGCCTCTTCCAGGGTGCACCTGAAGCTATACTGCCTTGCTACTTCCACACACACCAGGGGTTGGCAAATTTTCTGTTAAAGGGTCAGATAGTAAATATGTTCATTCAGCTTTGCAAACCACACCATGACCACTTCTGTTACCAAGTTTCAATTCTGCTATGTACAACTCCAAAACAAATGTGCCAATAAAACACTGCATGGATACTGAAATTTGAAGTTTGTCTAAGTGTTATGTATCACAAAACATTGATTTTTGAAATACTCTTATTTTGAAATAGTTTAATATAAGAAGCAAAAATAGATGAGTTGCTGTGGATCCTTCTTTTGATATTTTTTTCAACCATTTAACAATGGAAAAGTCAGGCCAGGGAGATAGCTCAGCAGTCTAAGTGCCAGCCTGGCAAGTACAAGGACTCAGGTTTGATCCCTGGTACTGCATGCTGTGCCAGCCACCAAAACTAAGTCTGGTGTCACATGCCTGTAATGCCAGTACTGGGGAGGCTGAAAAAGGAGGATGGCTATGAGTCTGAGCTGTGTAGCGAGACCCTGTACCAAACACATAATTTTTTTTTTTTTAAAAAGTAAAAGTTACTTGCTTAGCTCACAGGCCAAGCAAAAACTTGTAGCAGCTGGATTTCCCCAAGGCTGGAGTATATCCCTCCAGCTGAGTGGGTCAGACAGACATTAAGCAGAGCACAGCCCTCCAGAAGGTATTTATAAAACACACCATAATGAGTGTAGAGAAAGAGCACATTGATCATACCAGGTGCTCAGGGAATGCTTCCCGAAGGAGGTGATACCTGAATTCTGGGCAACAATGTTCCAGATGAAGAAAACTGCATACAATTAAAGAGAGGCTTTAAGGAAGCAATTTTTATTGGGAAGCAACAGTTTCTGTTACAGCTTCTCTCCAGATGTCTCCCCAAAGCCTAATGCAGCCCTAGTGGGGCTTTCCAGAAGTGACTGGCTCTAATGTACCTGACACTGGGATCAAGAGCGCCTGATTTCTAAATGAGTCCACTGATTGGTTTGGTAACATCAAGGGTGTGAGTGCTGCCCCTGCCCTATGGCAGGTAGGCTGCACAAAATACAAAGGACAGAAAGAAGGTGAATTGCTCTTGCTTGCCTTCTTCCTGATTTAACCCTCTGCCATGCCACTGTGCCTGGGAGCCAGCTGACTGGACTGAAATCTCCACAAACTGCGAGCTAAATAAGCCTTTCCTTCCTTAACTTTGGCTGTTGGGTAACTGATGAATGGATTTTTAAAGAATAGTGTATAGCCACACAATGGAATAGTATGCAGTAATAAAAAACAATGAAGTATAAAACATTCTACAGTATGGATGAATCTTGAAGACAGCATGCTAAGTGAAAGAACTCCAATGCAAAAGTCTACATACTGTATGATTCCACTCATGAAATATCTAGTGTAGGCAAATCCTCAGAAGCAGAAACTAGATGAGTGGATTCTGAGGGCAGAGAAAAAGAGAAAGAAGAAAAGAAAAAGAGAAAGAAGTACCACAGTGGCACAAGCCTGTGCATACCTTGAGACCACTGACTGTCTCACTTTCAAAAGTATATTTTGTACAATGTTAATTTTGTCTCAATAAAGCTGTTACTAAACAAAAAGGAAGTTTAAGGTATTAACCAAATAAGAAAGCAAATTCAAGGAGACAGGGTGCTCTACTTCTCCCCTGCTACTGTGGCTCAAGCCAGTGCAGAAAGGAGCAAGCTATGGGTCAGTGAAGATCACAGGAGCCTCTTTCTAATAGGGGAGGAACTGTCTTGACCCAGTGCTGAGGAACATGGACTCCAGGAAGGACCCTCGACCATTTTTCTGCACCAAACCCAAGGACCAACCCAGCCCAGGACACTGATTCTCTTACCTCCTGAGATTTGATAACCTCTTTGTCTACAGGGCAGATTGGCAATGCATTTAATTCTCTGAAGAGAAATACAGAAAGAGAACCACAGTTAGGTATTCAAACTCAACAGCTCTTCCAAGAGCAACCCAGTGCTCCAGTCAGGAGCTGTCCCTGAGCATGCTGTCACCCTGTCTTTGCATGTGTGGTCCCCCCTCCCCAAAGGTACTCCTGAGCCCCTTCTTTCATACTTCCCCAGTCTTTGAGTCTGCTGGAAAACTTCCTCTCCCCCTGCATGATGCAGAGGGAGACAGTGGTCTGGTCAGTGTGGATGCCCAGAGCCAGTGCTCATCCCAGGTGCAGCATCTACCCTCTTACTAAACTGGGACGTGCCACAAGCCCGACACTGGGTCCCTCCCTGCACAGTGCTCCTAGCTCTTCAGCTCTCCACAGTGGAGCTGAGCAGAACGAAGAGCATGGGGGGGCGCAGGTGCGACGGAAACGAGCACGTGCTGCTGCCTGCCTTCTAAGCCATGGGGGACACCTACCTTTTGGCCCCACAGAAACCCCAAAGCCTCTGAATGTCTCTCCTTGTCTCCCTCAGTAAAATGGCATGACCCGGGCTGCTAGCATTTGGGGACTGGATGTCTCTCAAAGGCCCACGTTAAAGGTCTGTAACCAGGGTACTGCTTTGGGAACACAAGACTGGGTGGAAGGCCTTTAAGACCTGAGACTGTGACTTTGAAGGTAAAAGTGAAACACCAGGCCCTTTTTCTCTTTCTTCTCTTCTGACACACTGTGATATGCTTCTTTGCTGCAGGCCCAAAACACTGGGACCAGTGCATCTTGGCTTGGAAATCCCAACACTGAGCAAAAATAACTATCTTATTTTTGTAAGTTCATTATCCCAAGTGGTTCATTCCACTGATGGAATGCTAACCAACATAGGCTTTGTAGCTTTCAGGAGCCCAGCAGCCACGGAAGCAAGAGACAACCCTTCTGCCTTAGCACAAAGAGCATTCAGGACCAGGTGGGCACAATCCACCTTCCTACATAAATTGTGCCTGTAGCTGTTGTCTCATGCAGGACACATGGGGGTCTCTATTTTAAGAAAAAATGAATATATATATATAAATGAGGGCAAAAAATGGAGACTGCTCTTCAGGATCAGACAGTGGGACCTAGGAGAGCTCCTCCTCTGCAGCCAACCACACACTTACAAACGCCGTGGCCACTGATGAGCAGCTGCAGCTGGCTCCTCGGGGCTGGGCACGGCCTGGCCACTCTACTGCAGTACCCTGCCGCTCACCTCAGGGCCAGGATGCAGTGCTGGCAGAAGCGGTGCCCACAGCCCGTCTGGTGGGGGTTGTGCAGCACGGAGTGGCAGAAGGCACACTTGTAGCGCTCTTCTAACTGCTCCACAAACCAGTACTCTGTGTTTGGCTCAAAGTCCAAGGAAATGGAGTTGCTGGAGTTTTGGCGGATGAAACCACAGGTGACCCCTCCTTGCTCCTCTGAGGAAGCCATCCTAGGAAGTCGGGAAGAGAAGGAAGACTGAAAACACCCAACCACAATCAGCAGGTATTTAATAACTTGTTTCATAACCAGTGAACATCAACCACATGGCCGTTCTGCTATGACTTTTTAGCAACATTAACTTCCTGCCACGGGGGAGGGGGATTCCTGCAAATGGGAGGTGACTTTGGGTTGCGGGGCTTGAGTCTCATCCAGATGGGTTTTAGCAAGAATCTTTAAGATGTGAGCTCTGTCCATCAGCCTTTCACAGGATGCTAAGTATCTTGTCACTGTGGTCATAGGCTTGGACAAAATGTTGCCAGGTGTTAACTACATTACAAACAAACCTTTATCAATTTTTCTTCCAAGATTGAGAGAACCAAAACAAATGCTTTATTAACATTTTCTGGAAGCAAACATCTCACACCTACACATTTCTTTCCATCAATCTTTATCTCTCCCTCCTCTCTTCCCAGCACTGCAGCAAAGAGATGTGTCCTGCAAATGTTCAAGTTGAAAGCCTAGCCCACAAGGTAAGGATGACAGGAGGTAGGGCCCTTATAGGACATGAGATCATGAGGGTGGGGCCCTCATGAATAAGATTCATGGCCTTATAGAAGTGGCCAGAAAGTGTCCTTTTTTTTTTTTTTTTAACCATACTTTGGTGTAGCAGTGCATGTGGAAGAGGGCCCTCACCAGGACATGACCATGCTGGTACTCTGACCTCAGACCCCAGCCTCCTGAACTGTGAGAGCTAAACTTCTGTCAGAGGAGCTACCCAACTGCTGTTCCCTGTTCCACACAGCAGCCCAACTAAGATAACAAACACCAAGGCGCCTGCACTAATTTAGAGCCCAGAAACTACTCTCTTTTCCACTCTACTTTCTGCCGGACAGTCAGGGCAAAGAGTTTCAAGAATCAAATATGGTTCTAGGTCACCTGCACTCATGTGTTAGTGGCTTACTCGTGCTTGAAGGGAAATATCTACTGAGCTAACCAGGCCATGAGGCTACATCTTCCCACCCCACTGCACTTAGGAGCTCCACCTTTCTCCTTCATGTTGGCATTACAGCCATATAAGCTTTTAGTTCTTCTGCTAGTCCATGCTCTCTTCTGTCCCAGGTCCTGCTAACTATTGGCTGCCTCCATCTGGACTGTGCCTTCTGCCCTCCACCAGTCCTTGCTTAGTTAACTCATACTTGCACTTGCTTTCCAGTATCAGGTCTTCTGGAAATCTTCTCTTCTAGGCAGACAGACAGCAGAGGGCATACTCACCTGTCTATTAGACATGTATGTATGTGGCCTTAGGAAGGGTTGGGAATATAAAGGGGTGAGGAGGAAGGGTTTTCACCATCTAATCCTCCTGAGCTTTTTTTTTTTTTTTTAATGTATTTGCTTGGACTCTTGGTGATCCTTCAGATTTCAGCCTCCCCAGCACTGGGATTACAGGCTTGTGCCACCACACCCAATCTCAGTGGCCAGCTCAGCACACCTAGAGGCAGAGCTGGTACAGCACGTGGTTCTGGGAATCAAACCCTGTCCCTGTGCTTGCCTAAGCAGGTGCTGGGTCTACTGAGCTATTTCACCAGCCTTTGCATCTACTAGTGCTTACCATTGCTTTTCTTACCTTAGCACTGCACCTGACTCGGAGAGCTAGTCAACTATTGGTTATGTTAATGTCCATGAATGATTTTTTTTTGGAAAAATACTCTTGTAAGTGTAGCTGTGCTAGTGTTGGCCTATGTTACAGAGGAGCCTGTTTGTGTAAGACTTTCCTTACCTCTAAAATGATGATGAAAATTCTAGACCTCCTCACCAAAAAAAGCATACACATGATTTGTGGACATTTCAGGACCACGTGAGCACAATGCTGTTTCCAGGACAGCCGAGGACCCCCAGCCTGGCAAATGCTTAAAAGGTCTTGCAGAGTCCTTTCTAGAGCCTGGGCCAGGAAGGCTGGGCCCATGGTTGGGGTGGAAACTCCAGAGACCCTCTTTCTTGTAGCTGAGGAAGGAGACTGGACCTAGAACAGCTGTGTGGCCTAACATGCTGCTCAAGGGTTGAAGGCCATTCTGCTCCCCTGGTTGTCTGCTAGTCTTGCTTCCCCACGTGCCGCTGTTGGTCTCTGCCCTGTTTGGCATCTGCGGTATGGCTAGGGAGAAAGGAGCAGAGTAAGCAACTGGCCTCCTTAGGCAAATAAGCTTCCTCTCTGGTAGGCTGGAGGATGTTTTTTCAGTCCTGAGGCTTGAGGTGAAGGCCCCACCTCTTCCCTTCTGCCCATTTCCTGTAAAACATCAAGGGTAGTAGGCAGGCAAGTGGTGCAAGTGTTTCCCTTGCTGCACAGCTGCCCTTCAGATCTCTCAACCTTTGCATTCTGGAAAAAAAAAAAAAAAAAAAAAAAAAAAGCACAGCACACGGTCTTCATCACAGATCTCATCACCAAGGTCACTTTTGTCTCAGAAGATCGGAAAAAAATCTTATGCTGCCTCAGCTGCCCAGTGACCTCAAGTCCCAAGGGAGGCTGCTGTGCCACCTCCTGAGATCCTTATGCCATGCTTTGTACCTCTCTGGGATTTCTCCTGAGAAGGGGCTGTGTCTGTGCCACATAGCAGCTGCATGCAGACTCACAGAACTGCACCTTGAAGAGGTAACGGGGATAAGAGCAGAATGGAGCTCATGCCCCTTCATTACTCACTGTGCTCTGTGTGCAAGGATCCCCTGGACTTGTCCATCTTTTTCTATATCTGCAGTTCTCAAACTTTTTGTTCTCAGTTTTGCAATTGCCATGGTTTGAATACGTATGTCATGAAATTCTTACAGTGAACCTAAGAGCCACTGACAGGGTTGCCAGCATAGGCTTTAGGAGGTGAGTAAGTCACCTGGGAAGAGCCCATAGGCACTGAATGAGCAGCCCTTGCCAAGAGCAGGCGAGGGCTCCCCAGCCACTTGTCCTTCTGCCTGTCTGCTGCATGAGGGCAAGGGCAGCAGGGCGCTGTCTGGAAAAAAAAAAACCTGCATGAGACACAGTACCTGCTGGCACTGTGTTCTTGGATCTCAGACCCTAGAACTGTGAGAAGCCAAATCTTTGTCTGGAATGAAGTATTCTTCATAACATATGAGCTGAGACAATGTTCTTAGAAATTGAGGTTCCAGCCAGACCTGGAGGTATATGTCTGCAACCTCAGCATTTTGGGAGGCTAAGGCAGGAAAATAGTGAATTCAAACTTAGCTTGGACAATTTAACAACATAATGAGATTCTGTCTCAAAGTATAAAAGATTGCCTGGCAAGGGCAAGCTCCCAAGTTTGATCTTGGTACCACAGGGCAAAACAAAAACCCTAGACACTGATCTCACAACCTTTAGAAAACAATGCAAAATAAATCACTTAACCTGAATGTACAAATCAAAAACTGTAAAACTCCTAGATGATACTGAAGGAGAAAAAGCTAGGTGACATTGAGCTCTATAATGATTTTGAAAAAACACAACACCAAATATTTAATCTCTGATGAAAAGATAAACCACGCTTCCACTGAATTTACTGGGAACCAAACTTCACCCTAAAATAAAATCTGTTTTGTTTTTTTTTTAAATGAAGACTCTTGCCTGGCATGGTGGTGCACACTGGTAATCCCAGCACTTGGGAGGCTGAGGCAGGAGGATCAGCGCGAGTTTGAGACCAGCCTGGTCCACAAAAGTGAGCTCAAGCCCAGCCTGAACTGCATAGCGAGACCCTGTCTCAAAAAGACAAAAAAAAAAAAAAAAAAGACTCTTGAGATTTTTATGTGAGTTGAATTCTGTGATATGTGCCTTATCTGAGATTAAAATTAAATAATTTAAGAGTATTTTAATTAATTTAAACATAATAGTATGCCATAAGCCACATTAGCATTAGTAGTATTTTTATAAAACTTTTTTCTCAAATGAAAAAACAATCAGTAAGCAGAGTGGCCCTGGCTCCCATGTCTGTGTATCTCTTACCATCTGCCTTAACAGAGATCCGAGGGCTCCTGCTGCTCCTGTACTGTCTGCTCCTCTACCTCACGTCACCAGTTTCCAGCAAATACTGCCCTACACTCAAGGATGAGCAGAGGCAAGCGATGTCTTAGTAGTGTTATGAGAGCTGTTCTGACCATGCATTTCCTCTGAAAGGGTTGCCTGCAGCCCGAGACAGGTATGTGGTAGTAAATGGTTAACAATCCCCTCTCCTGGGAGAAAATCTCCAGTCTGAAGCATCTTCTGTGGTTGAAGCATCTTCTGTGGTTGAATGCTCTGGCCACGGCTGGCTCTGAGAAGTCACTGGATTCTGGCTGGGAACAGACACCTAAGTGGCTCTCAGAGTAACAGCCCCTGAATACGTTCCTAATTGAAGCTGCTTCAGCACCCAAGGGCTTCTGCAGCACACCTAGGAACACTGCTCCAAAAGGCTGCTGCTGGGTGAGCCTGCGTCTCAGCCGCTCCATGCTGGCGGATCCAGACTGTGACTCTCATCTTCTTCTGCTTCCTGCTGATCAGTGAGCAGAGGCCTGGAGTCTGAACATCCGAAGCTTCCTCACCTACCCATGTGCATATTTCCCAGGCCCATTCAACTTGCCTAAGTCAGTGCTTCTTTTGTTCACTCTCCAACCTATGTTCTTGTTCTTGTTTGGCATTTGCTTTCATGAAATTAATATTTGCTGTTACATTATACATTTTAAAAATCACACTTAATGTTCAGCTATAAGACAGGCACTTTAGATGTAACATTACATGAAGGGAGTTTGGTGTCTCCTGGGGCAGGGTCCTGCTGCTGCCTCTGAAGTTTCCTCAAGCCTCCTCCCACTCTGAGCAGAGGAATAAGCACCACCACACAACCTCACAACCACACAACCACAAAGGTTGCCCTCTCTGCTTCACAAACATGGCTCTCTAGCAGGTCCTCTTATGCCCAGGGAGCTATTCCATGGGTAAAGGAAGCACTCCACTTATTACAGCCCTCCCCTTGGTGCATAATGGGTTATAGAACGGCAACAGAATAGTGAAGGAATTGAATTGTTACAGAAAAGAAAGAAATCATCAAAACCACTAATAACAGAGTATGTATGCTGCCTTTTTATAGTCAGCAGCACTTTACTCCTGCCTGTGATGGAATGTGTGGTGTTGCCCTCCTGCTGTGGCAAGCCAAGTTCAAGTGCAAGCAAAGAAAGACCAAAGAAAATCTCATCCATCTTTTCTGCAAGGACTCTTTTTGGGTTTCTTTTAAACATCATTCGGGGCCAAGACAGCAGGCCTAGGGTCTGAGGTCAGCGTGGTATGCGGTGCCAGGGACTGAGGCCTGCTATAGTTCTTAAGATCTAAACTGCAGACAGGGTGGCTACTAGGGCTCATTTCATGCTGCTCTCACCTCAATCTCCTGTCTGGCTTTCAGCTTTTCCATTGGACCTGACTTGTGCGCAACTTGGCTCACTGCCACAAACACCTACAAAGGTCCGCCAGGTGTCAGTGTGCAGGGAGAGAAGGTGCATCTGGCACTGAGTCCAGAAAGCACACTGCAGCCAGGAATTTGACACTCCAGCCCCCTTTTAGGTAGAAGGGAGGGTGGCCCTGTGGGAATTATAGAAGTGACTTATTGTGGAGTAAAAGGAGGATGGGGATGACCAAGCCAGGGCAAGTGGTACATACCTGGCACAAGGGAGGCTGAGGCAGGAAGATTGTTGCAAGTTTGAGAACAGCCTGTACTGCAAAGTGAGCTCAAGGCAAAGGGCAACCTGAACTACAGAGGGAGACCTTGTCTCAGAGAGAACAAAAAGGAAAACAAACAAATAAACAAACACAAAGATAAAAACAACAAAAAACAAGAAGGAAAGAAAAAAGGAAGAAGAGAAGGGAAGGGAAGGGAAGGAAAGGGAAGGGAAGGGAAGGGAGGGGAAGGGAAGGGAAGGGAAGGGAAGGGAAGGGAAGGGAAGAGCAGAGGGGCCACAGAGACAGCTGAGTGGTCTGAACACCTGCCTAGGCAAGCACAAGGACTCAGGTTCCATTCCAGGTACCACATGCCACCTCAGCCCTGCCCCCAGGTGCACACTGGCCACTGAGACCAGGCGTGGTGGTGTGCTCTTGTAATCCCAGTGCTGGGAAGGCTGAAACAGGAGGATCACTATCAGTCTGAGCTGCGTAGTGAGAAGGGTCACCAAACAGATAAAAATTTTTTAAAAATATTTATTTATTTATTTATTTATTTATTTCTTGTTTCAGAACTTTCGTTTGTTTATTTATTTTTATGGCCGGCTCATGTGGTGCCGGGAATCAACCCACGGTCCCTGCAGCCGCCCAGGCTTTCCTAAGCAGGTGCTTTAGACCACTGAGCCATCCTGCCGGGCCCTACATAAAAATTTTTTTTAAAAAAGAAAAGAAAAGTAGAAAGGTGGGTCATGCTCACACACTGTGCTCTGTAGAACTACTGTGAGGACAATATGCAAGGTGTCAACTGTTAAAAAAAGAAAGGGGAAAAGGAAAAAAAATAATGTTTATTGAAGTGTTAATGTTTAATTGTTTGATCAATCTCATATACCTGTATCTATTAATCTAAACTGATCTGATGATGAAAATATGTAATATAACCATTGTTAAATTTAAATAATAATTTAAAAAAGATAAAAGGAGAAAGAAAAAAAGCTTATCTATTGTCTTGCTGTATTCTAAACAGAAGCCATCCTAAAACTGAACTAGCCAAGACAAAGATAAAAGACAGAAGTCTGTTTCCTCTCAAGCTAGCAAGGAACATGCCTTCCTTTAACAAAATTATACCCATGTTCTCTGGCAGGGGAGTGACTAGTGACATAGACTTCAGCAAAAATAAATAAGACAAGCTGACATCTCAGGTCTCTCATTGGAATACATTGTGTGAATTGCCAAAATTACATGAGTTAGTATATTACATAAACTATGAGAGAAATATAAAATTACAGGACTCCTAGAATGGCCACATTTCCTGAGTGCCTTTAGTGATTAATTTAAACTTGTGCAGATTGAAAAACATTTTGAGTGTGCCACATACCATTGAATTGGACACTTTTAGATCGCTAGGCCAGTTAGGCAAATCCAAGAAGTCTGAGAGAAAGGCAGAAGTGATGAAGCCATTTTCTATGGGCCTCACAGGGCAGGGAGAGCAGAGCGAGATTAGGGGAGGCCACAACAGCCAGATGAGCAGCAATGAAGCATGTCGTGGGTGTGAATTAAATTTAGAAGAGAAGTATGTTTTCTCTCCATGCTGTCAGGAAACCTCCGGTTCCTCATTTTCCTTAAAGTGCAGCAAGTGCGCTGGTTGAAGAGAAGTGGGTGCTCGGGGGAAGGCTGGCTGCTGGCTGCTCTTGTCCCTGGCACTGCAGGTTTGGTAGCCCTCCAGGCAGGGAGACTTTGGGGGCTGATTCCCCTCTGAACCATCCATAGCCCGCCTCACTGGAGAGGTGACACCCGAGTAGCACATGGGCAGCAGGGGCAGGGGTCAGCCCTGGGTCAGAGCTTGCTCTTTCTGAGAATCAGAAGTGTAGCAGCACTGCCTAGGTGCAATGGGTGAGAAGAAGGGTGGACAGGACTGGGCAGTTGCCTGGAGGACCAGGGAAGACATCTGGGCTCACTGTAAGGTAGAGCTACAGGAAGCTGTGTGCACATTTTGAGACTCCTCTGGTGAAAATGGAAAAGGCCACTCCACATACTGAACAAAAAAAATGGGCAGAAGGGCCAGGGATAGCAGGGGAAGAGGAGGCTGGGACTGTCCAGGCAGGGGCAGAAAGCATGGCCTAGGCTGTGTGGTGTTCTGGACAATCTAGGGTGTGTTTTCACAGCAGAGAGAACTCGAGGTTTGAGAGCAGCAAAGGAACCAGGCTTACTGTCAGGGTTTGGGTCTCCGCCCGTGGGAAGAGAAAGGGGAGTATTTGGAAGGAAGGAAGCCAGGAGCTCTGCAGCTTCCCCAGGGAGAAAGCCTAGTGTTTTTTCCAGAAGATACCTATTCACACACCAGGACTCAGCCAGGCAAAACATGCTCACTTCTTCCTTGCATTCTTTCTGTTCTTTGTTTCCCCATCCACTTGCTTGCCAGGAACAAACTGGTTTTCTGTCCCTTGTCCCCTTAGCCATCCCAGGAAGGAATATGAGAGGTGGATAAGTCCTGTGAGCCTGCCCTGCTGTCCCCCTACTTTCTTCCACCGGCAGAACACCTGTTTCTGAAGGCTCGGGTCACAAGTGTGTGACTTCCTGGGTGGCTCCGCCCTGCCACTTTACCTTCCCTTCCATACACCAAACTGAGCATGTTTTCAGGGTTAGCTGCTTTGGTGTCCTGAAACTGATACAAAATGCTTATCTTTCAGGGTCTCTGTGATGTTAGGAAAGATCTAAAAGTCGCTAGATCCTCATTAGGTGGATGAGGACATGCTTCGAAGGTTTCACGAGCCTGCCTTTCCACTGGATGGCACCCAGCGGCAGCGCTCAGTGTAGTTCTGATCACACCTGATGAAAGAGACTGACTGTAGAGGCCTCCAGAACTGCTCCGGAAAGTGCCGGCAATGATTGATCGGGTCAGTGTGTTCCAGTGTCGGGGAGGATTCTGAGGGGGCATTAATGAGGGCACATCATTTACTGTTCTCCAGGACCCAAGGGTGCTCTGGAGGAAGGAGAGAGCCCTGAAGTACTTAGGCATGCTCTGGGAAGACAGGCCACTAGTACAGCTGTCTCCCACAGCCACAGTCATGCAGTGGAGAGGTCATCTGTGATCAAACAACATCTGAAAATATTACAATGGAAAGTTCCAGAAAGGAGTAATTCATAAGTTTCAAATTGTATACCACTCCGAGCGGTGTCCCTTCCACCCAGCCGGGGTGTGAACCACTTCTCTATCTGGCACCTTCATGTTCTCTGTGGTACCAGACCCCTCGCTTACTTGGCAGCCACCTCAGACAGCAGATCAGCTGTCACAATTTCGCAGTACCTGTTTTGTTGTTGTTGTTGATGATTTTTATTTTTATTTATTTATTATTTGGCTGGCTCAGCCTGCCCTGAGGGTGGATTTTGCAGTACAAAATCCCTGTGTATTTGCCTAAACTTGCCTAAGCAGGCACTTTAGACCACTGAGCTACCCTGCTGGCCTACTTTAAAAAATGTATTCAGTACAGGGTCTACAAAGTCTCACTATAGAGATTAGAATCATAGTGATTCTCTTGTTTTCAGCCTCCCAAAGCCTGGGATTTCAGGTACACCATCATGCCCAGTCTCAATTCCATTCTCAGCATGCCCCGGGGGCAGGGATTAAACTCTGGTCCCTATGTCTGCCTAAACAGGTGCTTTAGTCCACTGAGCTATCTGGCAGGCACCACAGTACCTGCTTTTAAACACCGCTCATTTTACTTTATACTAGCACACATATGTAAGAGAAGCAATGTCAGCAATTTTATCACAGCACATTGTTAGAACTGCTCTCATGTTGTTAGTCACTGAGACTAATTTATACATTAAACCTTACCATAGGTGTGTATATACAGAAAAAAACATAATGTGTATGGACTCAGGCCAATCTCAAGTGTTAGGCATCTAGTGAGGGGTGTGTCTAGGAACATAGCTGCTATGGGTAAAGGCAGGCTGCTCTATTTAGAAACCTTGGCTTGGCCACTTGTGACTCTGAGACACTATCCTAGCTAGCTAGGGGCAACGCCAACCTAGCTGCACCCCACCTTTTCCCACAGACATCCACAGGCATACTCATAGCTGCCTTTGCTCAGTTTCAGAGAGGTGTTTGCAGCTCCAGAGATGATCACGGACATGTGATACACAGCTGCTATCTACGGCCAGAGCTGGGACTTGAGGCTGAGGCATGAGGCAGAGTCGGAGAGAGGCACATGGGGCAACTCTCTCCTAATGAGCAGAGAAGCCACTTCCAGCCCTGGCTCCAGGGAAGCAGAGAAGCAGCCTCAGGAAAAGAGGCTTCCTGGGGTTTGCTGCTGGGGCACAGCCCAGATGCTTAGTGTACCAGGTAGAGAGCATCCTAGGGGCAGCCCCTGGGGGCAACTCCTGAGGTTGGGACAGAAGAGGGGCAGCAGAGGGCAGCTCAGAAAAGCAGATAGATAATGGAAACTGGCTTTTTTCTTTCCCAATTGAGCCAGTCAGCTCTAGATGGATTTATATGATCAGCTAGGCAAGGACTTGAAAAAATGTGAAGTTCACTGAGGGAAACCTCATGAGGAAATATCAGTAAAAGGGGGTGTACAGAGGAGGTTGGAGTAGGGGCTGTGGATGCAGTATGCTCCCCAAGCCTCTAGCAGCTTTTCCAGGGGATAAGGGAACCATGGCCAGATTCTTTAAGACAATGACCAGGATGAGGATACCTCATACACACTACTACTTTCCAACTTGATCTTATTTTTTGGGGGCGGGGGAGGGTGGGAAGGTTGTACAGGGTGTTTAGGGTTTCACTACTAGATCGGACTTGTAGTGATCTGCCTGTTTACAGACTCCCAAGAGTTGAGATTGCAGGTGAGAGCCACCACACTCAGTCTCAATTGCCATCTCAGCATGCCCCAGGGGCAGGGCTGGCATGGCAGGCCCAGGGATCGAACCTCTGGTCTCTGCACCTGCTTGCAGGTGCTTCAATCTGCTGAGCTATTTGGCTGGCCCTCAGCTTGATCTTTTACATATAATATCACACATGTTTCCACTAAGCCCCTGCCTATATTATCCTTGTCACATTTTCAAAAAAGTGCTAAGGCTCCAAGGTGTTTAGCAACTTGCCTTTGGTCAGCCAGCCAGATGGAGCAGAAACTTAAATACAGGCTTACAGGACATTGGGGGAGCCAGAAGGGGTTCAGATTTTGGACAGTTACTGAATTCTGGGAATTTGCAAATATATAATAAAATATCCTGGGGATGAATCCACATCTAAGTTCACTTATGGTCTGTCCACACATACCATGGAAATACTTATAGGATACCTTCAATACTTCCGTGCATTATGGTCTCCAGTTTCATGGTGTGGAAATGTCCACTTGTGTCATCAGTACTCAAAAAGTTTTCAGTTTTGGAGCTTTTCAGATTTCAGGTTTTTGGTGTATAAACTTGTATAACTTGTTAAAACTTGGACTCCTACTCCATCACTCTTTTATTTATGTCACAGGTGAGAGAAACAGTACCACATGCCAGCCAACTCCCATCGGAAGGCCTCAGTGCAAGGCAGCCCTACCTTCTGGTAGCCTACTGGTAAGACTACTGGTTAGAGACCAGCTCTGGTCCTGCTACTTACTGACCTATGCATTCTGTCTTCATCCAGAAAATAAGACAATAAAAAGATTTACTTTAAAGGCTTAGAGTTAACATGAAATGTGTTAAGGTACATAGACTACTAGCGCTCAGTGTTTGGCACACACACTTAGTAACGGTGTGTATCTATTTTTCCCTTCTAGCCAGGTTTACCTAATGCCTGCTGCAGGCAGAGCCTTAAGCCTCGTTCTGTCAAAGGAGGGTGTGGGATGGGCTCTCAACAGCTCCTGTTCTCAAGGACTTTTCAGTTCAAAACTGCTGGCTTAGACACACAGCAAAGGAACAGACCTGCATTTGAGGAAGCTTAGCCTACCTTACTTAATTTGTATCAGCATGAGGATCCCTCAGTGGCAATTGGAAGCCTGACATCTTCGCAGATTCCCCAGCTGTATTCCACCGCTGGACGGTGTGGGAACTGCAGCCTGATTTCTGTGACAGCTCCAGGCCCCTCCTTCTGTGGGTGGAGCTGCACCTCCTCCTCTTCTTTCCTGGTACCCTTTCTGTTGGTGAGGGTGAACTTGCTGAAGCACCTGGCTTATACGTCATCAATGGTCCATAGCTCCTCAATTTATTTTTTAAAATTTTTATTAGTATATGTCTCCAGTACATTACACACATTGTGGGGAATTAATATGCGCATATAACACATCACAATTCTTTTCCCCCCTTTTCCTCTACCTACATTTAAAATTTTTTTACTAATAGAAGAAAATATAAATTTTTATCAATTACTATAAACACAGATTAAGGGTTAGACTAACAGGAAAGAAAACATATAAAACATATAATACAATTATATTAAATCAAGGTACAATTTTAGATACATTTGCCATGCTGGATTACAATGATTTTTTTTTTCTCTCATTTTTCCCTATTGTCTATCTTTCATTTGCACCTTATTTATAGCTCAGGGCATACAATATTTAAGCTTGTGCACATGATTTACTTCACTCAACATTATAGGCTCAAGGCCTACCCATTTTCCTATAAATGACAAGTTTGTTCTTTATGGCAGAGTAGTACTCTGCTGTGTGTAAGGGCCATATTTCTTTATCCATTCATCTACTGATGGACAGATGGGATGCTTCTGATTTAATGATTATGAACTGTGTTGCTATAAACATGAGTCACTGTGATACAATGTCTTTAACTCTTTTGGGAAGATATCTACAAGGGAACTAGCTGAATCAAATGGAAGATAAACTTTTCCTTTTTTTTTTTTTTTTTTTGGTCTTTTTGAGACAGAGTCTTGCTATGCAGTTCAGGCTGGCCTTGAGCTCACTTTTGTAGCTCAGGCTGATCTTGAACTCACAGCAATCCTCCTGCCTCAGCCTTCCAAGTGTACGGATTACAGGCATGCATCACCATGCCTGGCACCACTTTTCCTTTTTAGAGGAATCTCCATATTTATTTCCACAGGAGCTGTACCAGTTTACATGCCTACCAACAATAAAGAAAAGTTTCTTTCCCTATCCCCTGCCCATGCAGCCTTTCAGTAGCCTTTCTTTCTTTCTTTCTTTCTTTCTTTCTTTCTTTCTTTCTTTCTTTCTTTCTTTCTTTCTTTCTTTTATACCAGAACTCAAACTCAAGACCATATACTTACCAGGCAGGAGCTTATCCCACTAAGCTATATCCCCAGCCCTGGTCAATTTCTTTATTATATTTTATTTTATTTTATTTCTTGTTTCAAAACTTTTGTTTGTTTATTTATTTTTATGGCTGGCTCAGCCTGCCCTGAGGGCAGGGCTGGCGCAGCATGTGGTGCCGGGAATCGAACCATGGTCCCTGTAGCCACCTAAGCTTTCCTGAGCAGGCGCTTAAGACCACAGAGCTATCCTGCCGGGCACCCCCTGGTTGATTTTTTTTTTTTAAGAATTATTTATTTATTTATTTTTCTTGTTTCAGAACCTTTGTTTGTTTATTCACTCATTTTTATGGCCGGCTCAGCCCGCTCCGAGGGCAGGGCTGGCGCAGCATGCGGTGCCGGGGATTGAACCGCGGTCCCTGAAGTCGCCCAAGCTTTCCCAAGCAGGTGCTTTAGACCACTGAGCCATCCCACCAGGCACCCCCTGGTTGATTTTTTAATAATGACTATTCTATGGAGTGAGATGGAATTTCAGAGTTGTTTTAATTTGCATTTCTCAAATGACCAGTGAGGCTCCACTTTTTCACATACTAGGTAGATGGTGCCTGATTGTTACCTGCAACTTGCACCCTTCATGGGTCCTGGCTCATTCCAATTGGCCCACCCCTCCACACCTAGCAGGCAGCATAAGCTCCACACACTAATCTCCACACCAACCTACTTTTCTCAGCATCTGTGCTGTCCAGACCATCCCATCTCACAACACCAAATCCCACTGGTCCTTCCTTCCACCATATCCCAAATCCAACCACTCCTCACTGCTTCCAGCACAACCTCTTGGTCCGAGCCTACCCAGGTCCCAGTACTACTTCTCCTCATGGGTCTCCTCAGCTTAAGCTTTTGCAGTCCAGCAGCAAGAGTGACCTCTAAAGAACAGAAAATGGGGCTGTCCCACCTCTGCTGCAGCAGGCCCAGCACACACAGGGCAGCAGCCAATGTCTTCAGAGGTTGAGGCCATCATGATGTGGCCCTCAGTTACTTGCATTCCCATTTCCTGGTGTTTTCCTCTGTCCACTCACACGACTCAGAATGACCTTTTCTTCTCCGCCCTGGTACTAGGCATCTAATCCAGGGGCATTCTAGCTCAGGTCCTTGGAAAAAAACAATGTTTGATTTTGAGACAGTTTCACTAAGCTGCCCAGGTGGGTGGGACTTGAACTTGGGATCCTCCTGCTATCTCAGCCTCCTGAGTGCATCAATCACCTTGTGCAGCGTTGCTTGTTGCACAGTAGAACTGCCTTCGGCAGGGTACTGCTGCTATCTGCAACACCTGCCCCTGAAGCCCATGAGAACTGTTCTTTGTGGAGGACCACCTGAGCAGCTCTCCTTGAAAGAACAATCATCTCCATTTTGGCTGAGCCTGACCCTATTTCCATGTATTCATATGTACAGAGCTGGCTTGGATTTTTCCTTAACCGGTCAATTGGCTTTAAGCAATGCATATCAGTCTAGCATAGGTGCCGGCATGTGTGTTTCCTTGGTAACCTCCACCTGCTGCTCTTTAATATGAACTGGACTGAGACAGGAGGAAGAGCCAATGCTCTATGCTGTCGGCTGGGACTGAGCCTGGAGATAGAAGCTATGATTTCCTGGGGCTTGAAAGATAACATATCAGAGCTGAGGCACCCACTGGACTCCAAAACACTAGATACTATTTCAATTGTGTAATGCAGATTACTCTCTGCATATCCTTCTCTCTGCATATGGCAGAGGTAAATGCAGGCCTCCTACCTAGCCCAGCCCATGGCACTCACATATTGCCTGCTACTCTTGGTCACTCTTCCTTAAGTCATGCCCTTTTTCACAAATGAGTAAAAGTTGAGTTTGGTTTTTAGTAAGGGCCTTTGCTCTGGATAGCCATCTTCATGGCTAGACTTAGGACCCCTTGGCTCCTCATAATTATAAATATGCTTTAGTGTCCTTGTTCTCACCATAGGTTCCACTGGAAGATGTAGACTGAAATTAGCTTGATGGGGTTCCAGTCGCTTATCCTTGGGATTACAAAAATAAACTTCTTGGACTGAGACAAGGACCAGGGAGGGCTCCCTACATTCTTCACCTCGGGCAGCTGCTCCAATGTTGCCTCACCAGTGAGGCCTTCACCACACATACCTCCTCCCTGCCCCCCAGCCATCCTTATTTCCCCTGCTTTTCTCACCAAAGAATTTGTTTTCATTCTCTGTGTTCCCATAGCAGAATGCAAGCTCCAAAAGGACAAGGATTGTTTACTGAGGTTCCAATCCTTAGCACAATACATATTGTAGCAGCTCAATAAACCCTATTTGAAAGTCTATGCCAAAGCCAGAGATACAGGCTCAGTGACAGACCATCTGCCTGGCAAGCACCAGGTCCTGAGTTCAAATCCTAGTACCAAAAAAGACAAGAGTTGGACAGTCTCTGTAAATCCTGTACCAGTTTCAGTTAGAGGGGGCCCGGCAGGATGGCTCAGTGGTCTAAAGCGCCTGCTTAGGAAAGCTTAGGCGGCTGCAGGGACTGCGGTTTGATCCCTGGCACCACATGCTGCGCCAGCCCTGCCCTGAGGGCGGGTTGAGCTGGCCATAAAAATAAATAAATATACAGTTAGAGAGGTTAAACCTGGCTAAAAAAGGCTGCACTGAGATAAGGTAGCCAAGGAAGAGGAAGGAGGGCCTAACTCCATGGTGCTGGAAGGGTGGAGACAAAGCAGCCCTCCTCACTGATGGGAGGAGCCTTAGTGGGGGCTTCAGTTGAGAGCACTGGGTTCCTGGGCAAGGGGAACCTGAGGAGTGTGTATATAGGCAGCCAGCAGCAGGCCAACCCAGCACATGCTCACAGAGGACACCCACTGCTCCAGGCACCAGACAAGTCTCATTTGCAGAGGTCCCTTGCAGGAACATCATCAAGCTCACAGGTGCAAGGCCAACTTTTGCTATTGGTTCCTTCATGGTTTCAACATCTATTTAAAGCCTTTTCTCTTCTCCACAGACCTTGACCACTCCCCCAAGTCTCACCAGGAGACTTCACCTCCTACCTGACAGAAAAAAAGAAGTCATTAGATTAGAATGACCTCTACTTCTGGCCAGCAGACTTGAATATATCCCTCTTTGGTCCCTTGTTTGGCTGTCTCACTCTAGTCTGGCTACAGAGGTGTTCTCTGAATTATACTAACTTTCCCCGCTGGCCTCATGTGCCCTGGACTCCTGCCTCCCTCCCTGTCACTGCTGTAGAGAATCTACTCACTTCTACAGTCAGTGGCCTTCCCACCAGCCTCTCCTTTCGGCCAACTAAGCCTCAAGCCTTTCCGAAGACTAAAGAAAGCTGCAACATTCTCACTCAGATTTCCCTAGCCCCACACTCACCTTCAGCTCACAGCCAGACTCCTGAGCTCTGCCCAGCTCCTGTCTCTGCTTGCCTTTCTCCGGCCTGACCCTTACGTGCTCCAGCTTCTACAATTACTATTCCCCAACTAATCTCCCCTAAGTCCTTAGTGACTTCTGGTCAATCCCACCTCCCCACGTCCCACACATGCTTTCAAACAGCTTCCCTGAATCCATCCCAAGCTGCCACTGACAATTATTTGTAAGTGGACTTCCACCTATCTTCTGCCCCTGACAGCCCTGTGCCTAGAATTTTCCACTACTCCCCATATCAGGGCTTTTTGTGAACAGTCACAGACTTCTAGGTCCCAACCATGACTGATCTCCCCTTTCCTAGGCTGCCCCAGAGTGCTCTCATTCTCTCCCCACCATCCTATAAAGATGCCTTTCCATTCTGCTACTGTCATCAGGAGACCAGCATCATTCCTGGTGATACCTGCTTTCCTCCCCCACTCCACAGGCACATTCTGCCTGCTGCTCTCCAGCCCTGCCCAACCTCACCCACTGGGAAAATAACCTCTTTCATCTGCATCTAGTCAGCCTGCAAGCCTCTGCTGAAGCCATAGGACGCATGGCAAGCTTTCCAGGGTGGCACCACATGTATCCGCCCTTTCCCTGCTCAGACCCTACAGCATGAGAACAGAAGAGGGGCCTTTAGGATTCTGTCAAGCTCTGGGGCCCAGGGTCTCCCTGGCTGCTCTGTGCTGTTGGCCTCTGTAAGGGAGGACAGAGAGGCCCAAGCAATAGCCATGGGACTGTTAACCTCATCCTGCTCTGGCTTCCCGCCAAGCCCAGTGAGGTATCTGCTCTGCTCCTGGTGGGCAAGCCAGAGCCCCTATTGCACTCCCCAAATCCATTTGATTTCTCCTGCGGGGTCCTTGTGTTAGCTTCCTGCCAAGCCATATTCTTCGTCAAAGCTGCAACCTGCTCCACCCCCAAGTCCTCCCGAGAAATACAATTCTCCCTGAGCTGGGGCACTGGTTCTGATGCTGCTGCCCATGGTCCATGCCTGCTTATCCCCAGCATGTCCTGCCCACTGCAGCTCCCTGCCCAGGTCCCTGAGGTCTACCTGGGCATGTGACAAAACAGGATAGTTTAAAGGATACACTGCTCTGACACCATCATTTAGAATTTTTTTGTTTGTCTGTTTTTAACAAATTCAAGAGTTTTTAAAAGGCTAAACATGCATTTTTCAGCTGAGCAAGCATGCCGATGTCTACTGCTATTAAATATATGGGAAAAAACTAGCTTTACCTACTATCTGCCAGGCACTAGGCCTACACTCATAATGGCTCATCTAATCCTTCCAGCAAGGTTACCACATCTGTTCACCAGTGAATCCTAGCTCTTCTGGAAGTTGGGCAACCTGCCCTTGACCATAGAACTACAACCAAGTAATAAATGCACACTGGAATCCCAGCCTCCAGAGTCTGATGCCCATGCTATTTTTTCCTCTTACATTTATCAGGCCATATAATAAGGAGACTATCAGCAGCAGTGTGGAGAAGGGAACACGGAGGGATCCGAGGCAGGAAATGAGTGAGTGGGTCATTCAGGTCACCTAGGAAGGGGCTGTGAAGCCCTGATGGGGCATAAGCTGAATCAGTTCTGACTGGGACAGAGAAGACACAAGGGTCCTGGGAACAGCAGTGACCTCTATAGCAGGTGAAGAAGAGGTGGCTTGTGCCCAGTGCTAGGAGGCTAAAGAGCTCCTGAAACGTCACAAGTCTAAGAGGCCCAGAATAGAGATGCATAAGAAAAAGAAACTGAATCAGTGGGCACTTAAGGGAAGCCCCCAAACAAGAGTGTGGACTAATACTGGGACTAGCAGGTGCTGCGGGACAGGAGCCAAGGGACAGCAGGCTGACCTTTGGGTGTGGGTGTGGTCTTGGCTCCACTGGTACTTTCAGAGTGGATGAGGAGCCAGGGTCAAGTTGGGATGCCAGTGGCAATTATTTGGCAGTCTCTAAGGAGACGGAGACAGCTGCGGTGCAGGCTGGCGACAACGGGTTACCAGGCCCTGGAGGACCTTGCTGTGGGAGCAGCAGAGCAGTGCTGTCACCACATGGGAGGGGGGCTCAAGCACTGGCCCTCCTTCTAGAAGGCTGCAGTAAAGTCTAGAGGAGCAAGAGTGGGGCTATGGAGGCACGAGGTGGGGAGCAGGAGTTGGGGGGACCAGGGGCTAGGGAAAGGGAGGTGAGCCAAGGGAACCCTGGGGAAGGGTCTGGCTCAGTGGAGGTGGAGAAGGGGCTCCGGGCTGGGCTGAAGGAGAGCACCTTTGCCCAGTGGGAAGACAAAGCTGGAGTGCTCTGAACTGGGGCAGAGGGAAGTGCCACAGCCCTGCTGTGCAGCGAGGGGGCACAGGGACCTGCAGAAAGTGAGCTGTAGGGGCCTGGCAGGATGGCTCAGTGGTTTAAAACACCTGCAAGCGGCTGCAGGGACTGTCCCCAGCACCACATGCTGCACCAGCCCTGCCTTCAGGGCAGGTTGAGCCGGCCATAGAAAGTGAGCTGTAACACTCCCTGCTCCCGCTTACCCTGTGCACCCCAAGAGGGGGCTTGCTAAGTTCAGCGACTTAACATGGGGCCCATGGGATCTGCATGGCTGGTATGCACTGCAGCATCCCTGATGGGCACAGGCCACACAGGTGTCTGCTTCTGCTATAGCACCATCTAACCATGCTCCACCGCTTGCCTCCAGACATCCATATGCAAAGCAGGTGTGTCACTGTCGTTGTCAACAGAAGCTGAGTTTCTGTCAGAATCGAATATTTTCACTTTCATCTTCTTTGTCCACCACTGTGCTTCCTCCTAAGACAGGGGTCAGCAGAGGCCATGTGGGCCAAGGCCACTGCTGCTATCAGATCCCCAGTGATGCTCTGCAAGCAAAACAACAAATGTGCTGGCCCAGCCCTGGGGACCCTTCTGTCCCCAGAACAGATGCCCCACTTGCTACAGCTATGCTGGGATCTGCAGAGAAATCACCACCTGGGCAAAGAAAGTTCCTCAGGGTGGGGCAGCATCATTAACTCTAAAAACCCTATGACTACATCAGGCAGCTTCTTCTGAGTGCCCTGCTTGCTCTCTCATCCCCCTGTTGCCCAGAATCTTTTAATGAAGACAGCGTGGAAAGAGTACAGGAAGTGCAGTCAGACCACTGGAGTTTGGGTCCTGCCCATCCCTAGGGGCTGTGAGATCTTTCCTATCACTTCTGAGCCCTGTTGTGCAACCAGGCAAAGTGGAGGGAATGGCATCTGTCTCTGGACAGGGATATGCTGTTGGAGAGGCACTGAAAGACCAATTTGATACAGTTTGATAGGCCCCTATTGAGGTAGGCTAACCTGCATGGTGTTATTCTCATTTTGGGGATCTAAGTAAGTGTTCAGGCAGCTCAGTAATATGTCCTACACAGTACATATTCCCAGGGGCTCAGATCCCCAGGAAGACACTTCCAAATGAATTCAGTGCAATTTGTAGTCATCTATTTAAGCTGACTCTAGAACAGGTTCCAGGATACACATGGAAACAAACAAAGGTCTTGCTCTGAGCTGGCTTGCTCCCAGCCAGAGCTGACCAGGTGGCATCTCTCAGTGTGGCTGGAGCAATCCCAGCACAACTTGCTCTGTGTGGCTGGGAAGACTCTCCAGGCACTATGAGAATCTGAGTTCCCCTGTGAGCTCCTTACACTAAGGAGGAAGTGAGCCGATTTGCTCTCTGAGAAGCCAGAGTAGTGCAGAGCCTCAGCAGAGACCTGCAACCATATGCGGTCCTGGCAGAGTTCAGTGATTACACGCATAGCTCCCCCTCATCATGGGGGGGGGGATCCTGATTTGGTGAGCCTTACAGGTATGTCACTAGGACTCAGTGAGAACAAAATGACAGGAGCATCAAGACAGTGCTTTGAAAAGAAAATAACTGACAACAAGGAGTTATCCCTAACCCCTCCCAAGCCCTCCCCTGGACTGCTGAGATAATTATAGAAGGTCTGCTTGACTAAATGCCTAGGAACTGACTCAGACATCTAGTGGCCCACTCTGCAAATCATCTTCCTGATGCCCAATCGCAGCTGGCACTTCCAGGGTCTACCCTAGCTCTCCCCATCATTCTGTCACCCCAACTGTCCACCCCACTGAGAGAAGACTGACCCACCCTTCCCCTGCCCCACAGACTCCAGAGCCCAGCTCCCCTGGGAAAGCCACCTTGTCCCTCATTCTCCTTTCTAGACGCTAGCTGGCACAGGAGACCCTACCCTGCCCTTGCCTAGGACCCAGGGAGGGACAGTCCAGGATCTGAGAGCAAAGCCACCCCTTCAGATTATAACGAGGGGCAGAACCCACTATGAGAGGCCGGTGTGTCCCCTTCTCTCTCACATCCACATTACCTCCTGCAGCAATTTCTGCCTCTTTCAAAGCAGTTTTTTTAAGAGATGGGTTTTCACCAAAACCATGCCATCCCTGTTGTAAGCCGGTGGGTGGCCTTCGGTGTGTACAGTCACTTCATACACACCCAGGACTGTGGCAGCCCTGGAGTACTTCAATTTCTTCTTGTTACTTTATTACGAAACTGTCCAATACGCACAGCACTGGAGGAAGGCGCCACAGTCAGGGCTCCCTGGACCTCACGCAGTCCCGCGGAAGCCTCGCTTGGGGCGCGGTCGGGCTGGCCCAGAGTGGCCAAGGGTAGCTGCCGTGGGGAACAGTTCTCGCAGGGCAGCTCCAGCTCGGCCAAATATGGAAGCCGGTTGAGGCGTCGGGCGGGCTGGTGAGAAGTCGCCGGAGCTGCCCCATTCACCCAGATTCCCCAAACTGCTAAGACCCGCGGTGGTGGGGCCACGTCCCGGCGTGGGGCGCTCGGGCTCGGGCGTCTCTGGGTCCTCAAACCCAGCCAAGGCGTCTGTGGACGGCGCTGTCTCGGCAAGCGGGACCCACTGGGCTCCAGCCCGCGCCCCACAGCCGCTCGGCCCCCCGGGGACAGCGCCGCCGCTACTCGGTTCTCTTGGCCGCCCCCGTCCGCGCCCCTCTGGCCCTGCGCTCCCGGTCTCCAACTCACCGTGCCAGCCGAGGGCGTCCGTGCTCTCCCGGCCTCCCGCGTGGGGCGCCGCGGCCCGGCTGCGGCCGCTCGGCTCCCTTCCTGGAGCGGCCACGGGAAGGTGGGGTGGAGACACAGGAGGACGCCTTCGCCCGGCTGGGCCAGGCGCGCCCCCTACCTGTCCCGAACCCTCAGCCCCTGAGGATGAGATAGGCCCGGTTCCAGTCACTTTTCTGCTGAGCCCCCCGGGAGGCGCACACGGACTGGCCAGCCCCCTACCTGGCTGCAACCGCCCTGGAAGCCTTTGAGTTGCAGAGCTTGCCAGCTACGGGAGGGTTCCTCAGGCAACTCACGCGGACCTCGGGCCACAGCAGCTTCCCAGTGAAAGAGAATCACACCTGCTGTGGGAGGAAACCCTCAGGGGTGCACAGGAGCCCAGCAGAACAGGAAGGGGGTTGAGATGACATCACTAGGGAGACAAAGGACAGGGTCACCAAGTGGAGCCTCCACGTGGAGTCCAGTGGAGCAGCTGCTGCTGGCCGCCAGTAGCTGCTCACCTGTCTCTGATTGCTCAACAAGTGCCAGAAATCCAGTCTGCAGACATTGTTTCAGACCCCAGCTCCCGCTCGCCATCTTCTTGTGGAAATTAAATGAAGGACAGGTCCACAATGAGCCTGAGCACCTCTCCTTCCATGAATATAGCTCCTCTTCTGGTTACAAACTGCTTGCCTCTCCTCTCCTTACCCCATGGCGTTATCCAAATCTTGCTGTGTTTTAGAAGTTGTGCATCCTTTCCCTAGGCGACTACACCAATGTCTGCTTAAGCACACATTTCAGGAATGCTCGAGCCCCTTGTACTGTCGTTGACTAGGACTCACTTAGGAGTCTGAGCTGGGAAAGAGGGGTTTTAGACCAGGTAGTTAGAAGTCAAGACCAGGTTTTCAGCTACCTTTGATGGTCCTGGATTGCTGGGCAGGATATCTGGGAGAACAGAGGGGACAGACCCTGGGATTCAGCTCTGTTGGAAATAGGAGATACTGCTGTTCTCAACAATCTTAAAGATGGATGAGAAGGACAGGGTATAAATGTACATATAAAATAAATATTAGATATTTGCAGGTGATAACATGCATGAGGTGTTACTATGTACCAGGTACTATGTTCAAGATTTTATGTATACAAATCAATTTAATCATCAGCCCTATTTGGTAGATGAGCCAATTTGTATGTTAAACAATTTGCCCCCAAAATATAGTTTTAGTGTGATTGGAACCTTGGAAGCCTGTTTCTGGTCCTCCTCCTGGCCATTACACTACCTTGCCTGTTAAAGAATTATTAGGTATAAACTCAAAGCAGTCCTTTTTCTTGGTACCAGGTATCGAGCTTAGGACCTTGCGCTTGCCAGTCAGGTGCTTTGTCACTGAGCTACATCTCCAGCCCACAAAGTAGTCTTAAGGTGAACAGACACTTGAAGTTGGTATTTTGAAGACATTTAACATTAAGTTCAACATTATATCTAACATTATACAGAATCTAGGTGTCCAATGAAATTCACCTGGAAAATGAGAGAGGACTGCACCACACACTAAATTTTTAAGCAGAAAAAAAGACTTAATCATTCTGCCTATTTCTTCTTGATACTGCAAGATCGGCCCTGTCATCAAAAGGCATGAATTTCAGCTGGTAGTTTACTGGATAAATTGGTGGTGCAAACAGCTGAAGCCCGGCTATCAAAGATGGTGCTGATGGAGAGGTCGAACACCAACCTTCTGTAACAGCTGGTGGACAGTGTGTCTTCTCTAGGATATTCTGAGTCAGGACTCATTTTAGTGAGTGGTTGAATAGACCAAAAGTCATACTTTCCATCACTTAGAGATTGGTGAGATCAGATAAGAAAAAGAATCCATTTCCCCCTTTAGGTTGCACCTCTGACTTCCATTACAAGTTATAATGGAAAGACTTTGCTCGTCACAGAAGCCACGGAAAGTATGACAGTGCAGCAGAACACCTCGCAGCAAAAGCAAACCTCAGGGGCCTGTGCCTGCAGAGTGCTCGCTTGCTCACCCAATAAGTGTTGCACTGAGGCAGTAAGGGAGCATAAGTCTGTTTCTATATGTCACTTCCTGACCTGCTGATATGCAGCCCCTTGGCTTCCATCAAACAGCCTTTACTCCCACTCTGCCTGTATGCTGACCATCACGGGAGAAGGGTGGAGGGGAGTGGGGGGTGCACCAACGGGCTGGGGAGCTTCTCCCAGTTTGATGCAAATCTAAGACCTTCCTTTCCAGCAGAGCCTGTGTGTATGTTTCTAGAAACTGGGATTCAAAATCCTCAAGTTTCTTTCACTTTACCTTGTTTCACATTATTATTAACTACTGTGTATAGGTTCAGCACAAATGCTGTTGTTTATTTTTTTCAATATGAAAGATTGGACTGCAGACCTTGACAACGAGCTACATCTCTAGCACCTCCTTCTCTTGTTTAATTTTTATTTTGAAACAGGATCTGGTTGAGCTGTTAAATTGCCCAAGCTGGGTAGAACTTGCAGTCCTTCTGCCTTCTCCACCTGCCTGCTGTTATTACAGGATGACACTTAAGTTCACCTTTAAAAAACATATTTACACTGTACCTGTGATGTGCTTCTTATATTTGTTCCAAGGGTCATCTGATTAAGCCATATATCTACCCTCTCCATTCATGGTTTGGTTGTCTGATAGGTTTTTGGGTAAGAAATTAGATTTTTATGATTCTAAATGCAGTCTTGATGTCTTCATTACACATATGGCATTTCTTCTTGAGTGCAGTGCTTACTTTGTATGGAGAGAATTTTTTTTTTTTGTATGTAGAGAGTTTTGAGCAATGTTCTTGTCACCCTGCTTAGTCACATCCTTTGTGTCATAAAAATCAGAGCAGCAGCATGCAGAAGGAAAGCTAGAAGCCTGAGAAGGGCCAATGCTGGGACAAATGGACAAAACTTAGCTGTCTTTTCTGTGACTCTACCTCAGTACTCCTGATCTTGACTCTAGTTTGGTCTAATTAAATAATGGATCAAACCATCCCTTTGAGTACTGGCTTCATCATGTCTGACACAAGGCCAGCTGTGTGGAGAGGCAAGAAGGATGATGGCAGGGGGTAGGAGGAGGGAAATGGACATGGGGAGAAAGGAGGGAGGAAGGAATGAAGAGGAAATGTGGCATCCCATGCTGGGTAAAGGCTCAGGCCCCAACTTGCCAGTCTCACCTGGTGGGTGGCATCAGAGAACAAGGTCCCTATACTTCAGGCAGCTCTACGCAGCAGTCTTCTGGTCCTCCTATGACCCCATCCCAGGTCCAGGGATGTCTAGGGAACAAGGCAGGAACTGTCAGGAGAGTTAGGCAACAGGATAGCCAGGGAATGACAGCTTGGGACTGAACCAGAGTGGGCCCCAAGAGATTAGGACACAGACAAGAGGGTTTTGCCTTCACACAGCACCAAGGAGACACCATGGCAATGATACAGGTCAGGGTCCCCCTACACACTCGTGCCTTGGCTGGGGACCACAAGGGACAGGGAAGTTATCACCATGCCTTGGCCCCAGGCCTGACCTGACTTGCTAGTACCCCATAAGCTACTATGGCTGCCCTGGTCCTGATTGGAGGGAACAGCAAAATATAGTACTGTCCCCTGGGTGCTCTTGACACCCAGCACTTGTTCTATCCCTGATTTCTCTGCTCCCCAGGCTCAGCCACTCATGGAGCCAGTTGGAACCTTCTCTCCCTGCTCCTATCTTCTGCTCCATACCCTGGGAATGCTAAGGAGACAGCCACTAGTACGGCTTCCACTGGCACAAAGCTAGGCCATAAGTCTGAGTGGTATGGGGGCTGGGGTCTAGGGAAGCCTCACGTATGAGTGGGTGTAGTGGTTGATACAATGTGTCAACTTGACTGAATGACTCAGCAGCCTGGTTCCCTGTTGGTGGGAGCCCCACTTTGGGGTACAGTTGGTTCCTCTCTGGAGGATGACCAGGGCCTGCCTAGGACATGATTGGCTTTCTCCCTAGAGCGGGATCAAGGGCCCAACCTGGGGTATGATTGGTTCCACCCTAGGGCACAATGTGTCCACGTCAGAATGACTGAGCACAAAGGACTTTAAAGGGCTGAAGGAGGAGTCAACACTTCGCTTCATCAGAGAAGCTTCAGTCTTCACATTCAGCCAGGACTTCACCATTTGGCTTGCAGCGCAGACTCTTCAGCCTCCAGCTTGGATCTTTTGCCATCCAGAGCAGACTTTTCAGCGTCCATTGCAAACACTTCAGTTTTCCATCACAGAACCATCAGCCGATGGACAGAGACTTACACAGAGTGCTGCAGTGAAGTCCAGACCTCAGGACTGAATTCTTCAGTCTGGAGCACGCAGACACCCTGTGTGCGCTTCCTCATCTGACTCTGTGGCTGATTATTTTAAGCCAATCTTATAATTGCTTATAGATTGTATGTTTTGTGTTAATATCCATTCCTTATATCATTTCTATTTTGTTCCTCTAAGTAAAACCCTGATCAATACAGTGGCCTACGGCTGCATAAGGCCTGGGGTGCCAGTGGGAGAGGGCAGATTGCTTCCCACCATCCTGGGTGGTGCTACCATGCAGGGCTGCGAGTGAAATTCCATTCCCTTCCAGGATGATCTGCACTATGTTCAATCCTGCACACTTCACAACCAACTATGGTCACTGTATTTATGTGCGCCTGTCCATCAATGAGCTAGGGAATTATGGAGGTGCCTGGAGTGAAGTTAGGGCAAGGTGTGGCTGAGCCATAGGGCAGCCTGTGATATGTGCACCATCAGGCCAGGCATAGTCTTCATCTGTGGAGCATCAGCTCAGATCCTCTAGTTCCCTGGGGTGGTCTCTGGGAAATGGGTTGTCCTGGTGACTCAAGATAGGTCAGTACTTAGCTGAGTCCTCTGGTCTGAGCAGGAATTCCCCAGGCAGCTGAGATCAGGATAGGATTCTAGGCTGAGTGAATGTGTGTGCATATGGACTGGCAGAAAGGACTGTGTGGCTTTGGAGCCTGACCTGAGTAGTACAAGGACCACTGCCCAGAAGCCAGGGAAGCTGTGGCATTTATTTGTTAAGAACCTGTCTGCACACAAGTAGCTTGGCTGCCTAAAGTCTGTGCTCGGTGGCTGTTACTACAGTTGCTAAGAGAAAATGGAACTGGAGGTGGGACTTTGTAGGCTCAGAACAGAGAGCAAACCTAGAACCTGGGTGTAGGACATATACTCTAGCCTCTGAGGAAGACTGGTGTGTAGCCCCCAGTTCTGGGATACCACAAGGTGGGGATAAATTCCAGCTAAAAAGGTCAGGACTGCAGCTCAGTTCTCAGGAGGATCCAGCAAGTGTGATGTGCTTGCTGTGCTGAAGACAGTGTGGGCCCTGGCTCCTCCTCACCCATAGGCTGGAGGCCTCAGTGCCTATACTCACTAGGCAAACAGCTCCTGCCCCATTCTGAGGCAGCTAAGGGAGGGTGAGGCCCAGACAACACAGAGGGCAGAAGGAGGGCCTCATGCTGCTGCTTCTGCTTCTATTTTTCTGGCTTATGTCTTGGGTACTTACAATGTTCATGGAGAAATGAGCCCGTAGGGCTCTCAGGGGCCAGCCACTCTCTGCGTCCTCCCAGCCCTGTGTCTTCCCTGTAGCTCCAGATGTAGCCTGTGCTCTGGAGACTGGAGACCAGAGTGTCTGAACTGAACCCAGAACCCATGCAGCCTGGAAGACAGGGTGGCTGTCTCTGTGCCTCCCTGACAGCTAAGTGCATCCGCCCTGTGTTACCCCTGTTGCCTGCTCCAGTCCAAGCACACAGCCATTCAGATTGGCGGAGGCCCAGGCTCTGTGCCAAGTATGGCCCATCTTGCCCTACCCAGTGCACAGCCCCAGGCAGCTGCCACCCAGGTCCCTCCTGGGCACAAGAGCACACTCTACCTTCATCTGTTGATCAGTTATTTAGTCCACGAAGCTGCATATGCGCCCTCACTCTCTTGACACCTGTCTTAGTTAATTTTCTCTCGTTGCTGGGACAAATGCTTGACACCAAGCTTAAGGGAGGAAAGGTTTATTTAGCTCACAGTTACTGGAGGCTTCATAATTTAAAACAGACTGAATTAAGTAGCAAGACCTTCAAACTGTATGCCGCTGTGTCCAGAATGATTCTCTCTATACCTCCAAGAGACCACCGCCTGGGCGGGGGTGGGGTGGGGAGGACCTCCGGACAGCGCCTGCTGACTGTTTGACAGTTTGACGGTTTGTGCCTCTCTTGGCCATGCCCCTCAAGCCCCGCCCTGCTCCTTTGGCCCCGCCCCACGAGTCGTGGCTTGACAGCCTCATGATTCACATGAGGCTTTCCTGGGACAACAAGATACAAACCATAACAACACCCTACCTCATGTGCTGAGCAAAGTTCTCTGTCATGATCGGCTTGTGGCAAGGAGCCAGGAGCTAGAGTGCTTCTCTGGGTCTTTCTCCCTTTGTCCTGTCATGACGTTTTAGGATGATTCCCCTTACTTTCACCTGTACAATTCCCACTCTCCATAACATAGAGCTTTTGGGTGAAATTATCATGACTTTGAGTTTATAAGACTGTAAAATACACACAGGTGTTTCACCTCAGTATTTTTAAAAATTGTCTTAGGAAGTGATCCTGGCTGTATGCCAGCTGCATTTTGAAAAACACTTCAGGTATGTCTAGCCACATGTGCTAACATGATAAGGCCACTATACAAGAGGCTACTTATATGAGCAAATGCAGAGTGGTTGGTGATGGACTTTCATGTAATCAAGAAGTGGCTTGCTAGATCAGTGGAAAGAACAGACACCCTGCAGAGCCACAGCCAGGGGCACCTGATTGGAGGCAACGGGTAAAAGCCGTTCAGTGAAGATAGTGCTTCTGACCAGTGGGTTTGGACATGTAGTACATGAACGGCTAGAGAGCCATACAAAAACATAGGCGTTGGTCCCTACTTCTTACCATATAGGAATTAATTAAAAATAGATGAATGACCAAAATGTGAAATATAAATTGATAAACTTTATATGGGACCTAACCTTTGCACTCATGGGTTAGGTAAGGTGTTCGTACAGACAATAGCACAAGATGCGTGAAGGAAAACAAAGGAAAAATTAGATTTCATCAAGTGAGAAATTGGTCCTTGAAAGATGTTAGGAGAATAAGAGGACAAGACATCTGCAAGTCCTCCATCTAGAAAAGGCCTCATTACTATCACATAAGGAACTTGGAAGTTCGACTATTGGAACATTTTTAAAAAATGGGAAGTGCAGGCAAAATGAATTCAAAAGAGATTTCACAGAGAGAAAGAGAGAGAAAGAGAGAGAGAAAGAGAGACAGACAGACAGAGACACAGAGAGAGACAGACGGACCAGACAGATAGACAGAATTCACCAAAGAAGACATCTACATATCAAATAAGTACATGAGAAGTTGTAGTAAACAGACATCAGCTAAGTGAAAATTTGAACCACAAGAGGCAAAGCACTCCATCCCTGTTGAACAGCTAAAATTACAATCCAGTCACACAAAATTCTTGTGAGTAAGCACAGGACCCAGACCTCTCCTGCCACACTCAGAAAAGAGTTTGATGGTTTATTCAAAAGTTAAACACATACATAGTGGGTGAGCCAATCCTTCTAATCTTGTGTGCACACATACAGAGACTTCAAAAGAACATTCATACCAGTTGTTTCCAATAATGACAATGTAGTGAGCATCAACCAGCAGCTGAATGAATGGACAAACTCTAGTAACCAATGCAGTGGATTTCTACTCATCAAACCCTAGGAATAGTTTGTGTGTTGATCTCAAAATAATTACACTTGGTGAAAGAGCCAGGCAGGCCATGCTGCATATACTCACTTATATGCATGTGCAGAAAATGACAGCACATCTCATGACAGAAGGCAGGCCAACTTCTGTCTTGGGATATGGTGGTATGGGGTATTAAAGCTTGGGAGGGAAGACATGAAGCAGGATGAGAAAAGTCTGAGTGACAGATATGTTTGTTTCTTCACTGTGTTCACAGCTTTATTGGATTATGCATGCATCAAAACTTAACAGATTTTAAGGAGGCACAATGGTATATTGCAACTAAAATCCAGACAAGCACAGTAAGTCTACTCCAGCAAGGGGTATGTGTAAGTTGAATTATCCTATAGTTTATTTCCACAGACCGTCATGAAGGTGGCTGCTCCCCAGCCTCTTTCCTGGACAGAATAAATCTGCATAAAATCTGGTTCAATACATCACCACCCTATACACGACAATTCTTTCCCAGGAGGAAAGTCAAAGAGCAAAGAAGACATGTGAACATAAGAGATGAAAAATAATCAGATTTTTGGGTACACAGTAGGGGAATATAAAGGCCATTGAGGCAAATAAGCAACAGAAACAGGAGCAGCAGGAAAGAGTAGTAGGTATCAAGCCAGGTCCAGGCTGACTGGCCTACAGTTTTGAGTAGCATGACCATGAATGTTCATGCTAGGGAAAGGTGCCTGATGAAGAAGGTAGCTCTCTTCTATGCCCTGAAGGGGGTGCCAGGTGCATGGACAGTGATGAGATGGAGACTATAGGAGGATAGACATGGAACGTAGGGTGGTGTCATGGCTTCCAAGTCAGTCGGTGGTTGGCTGTAGTCATGGAAGTAGACATGGAAGGCCAAGGAGTGTGCATGGCTTCCAAAGTAGAGCCAGGCCTGGATGGTAACTGTGTACTGGGTCTGTTTGCTAAGATATTAGAGCATAAAGGGTTTGTGACAGGCAGGGCAGGAAGAGGGGCTTTGGGCAGATGAGCTGGCTATCAGTGCCTGTCAAGCACGCCCATTGCAGGAACAGGGAACTGTTTGCAGGTTAGAGATTGTGCAGCGGCAGGAGCCACTAAGTGTACAAAGCAGGTGGAGACCATTCCCTTAGGGAAGTACTCATCTGACAGAGGAGCACCTGTAGACGTGGGTGTTTCAGGGGCTCTTTTAAGCAGGAGGGAGGTTTGGAGGGAAGTGGATTGGAGGGCTGGGATGAGAGATCTGGGAGGTGTAGCACAATTGGGGACTGTTATGGTTTATATCTAGTTGTCGCCCCAAGGCTTCATGCAGTCATTGGGTGGGAACTTCTATAGATTGTGACTTGATTCATGAATCACTGGGATTGTGTGTTTTAGTACTGATCTAGAGTTTGAGACTTGATCCATGATCCCTGGGATTATGTGTTTTAAGCACTTCTGGGATTATGGGTGTAGCTTAAGGTGGATAGCTGAGGCAGAGAGCCTGAATTTAATATAAAGAGATACAGAGAGACAGACTAGCACTGTTGCTCTCTGCTCCCCTGGTTGGTCTGTTGCTTCTGTCGCCATTGTCACTGTTCCGCTGCCATGAACTATTGCTCTCTGCCATGTGCCTCTCAGCCTTGGAGCCAGCTGAGTATGGACTGAAGTCTCCAGTAACTGTGAGCTAAATAAACCTTTCCTTCCTTCATTTTGAGTGTCGGGTATTTGTCCCAGCAATGAGTAAAAAGTAGCTAAGACAGGGACTGGTGATATTACCTGCCAGTCTCTGTTGGGTGTAGGGGAAGGCAGAGGGTCAGATGGAGTGTGGGGCCCAGCAGCTTTCTGTGCCCAGGCAGAAGTGATAGGAATACTGGGGGCCAACCAAATGTCCCTGAGATGGGACAGGGTGTTTGTAGTCTCTGTTGCAAATGGAGGGTGAGAAGCTGTCAGCTGAGGAGCAGCACCTTCTGTCCCCACCTCTAGCTTCTCCTCTGAGGTCTTAGGGTCCTCTGGGCTCCACATGCTCCTTGGCTGGCTACCCAGGTGTTCCTTGTGAGTCACATGACAGTGCTTAGGAGGTGGGGGCAACTTGCTGTCATTCTACAGTCATGACCCTGGTAGTGGCAGGACTGTTGGCAGGTGTGCTTTTCTCTTAACTGGCCTGTGCACCCCAGACCCCAGGGGAAGGCAGCAGTCTGCTGGCACAGTTGGAGGCTTGTCATTTCTTGCCTCCTCCCCTGCCTGGAAGGCAGGTCCAATGGTGTCCATCCAGCACTCGCCCCTGGGACTTCTGCAGTGGGGAGCATCCTGGGGTTGGGGCAGGGGACATTGGTGTGTGTGCCTCAGGCTGCCCAAGAGCTGGGAGAGTCTTGGTGGTGAGAGATGAGCAGGGGAGACACAAGTGCTGTCTCACTCAAAAATGTTTCTCAAGTCCATAGGACTGAGCTTCCTCTTCTGAGGCCCAGGACTGCTCCTCAAGGTGGTTAGGTCTCCCTTGGACTTGATGGGCCTAGATGGTGCCAACCCAGGACTACAGGCACCTGTATCCTGAAGGTCCCTTTGGTTTCTTTGCTGGTACTCCTTCTTCTCTTCTCCCTTAGGCTATACCTAGACCTCTTTGAGGCAGAAATCCTGACCTAACTGCAGGTATTTCATTAAACAAAGCTTCAGTTTTTTTTTGTTTTCTGTCACTGAACTCAGCTAAATTATGATTTATCATCAAATTGAAACTTCCGTGAATGTGCTAAAAACAACTTGTTACATGCAGCCGTGCTATTCACTATACTCATCACAAAATACCCACTGTACCCTGACCTTCAGCAAAAGTTTTATCTTATTCTTATAACTTCTCTTAGCCAATATATAGAAAGACCAAACTTTATGTAAGCCTCATCTCAGACTTTGGAGATTACTCCTCTGGGGTCCACGAGCGTCAATAAAATTTCCTTTCTTCTCCTAAGCTCCTGGCTATTGTTGATTCAGTTTTCCCCACAATACTTCCTCTTTGATCTTTGGCACGAAGGTGGTGATGGATGACATGGGTCCCACAGGTTGTGCAGGCCAGCAGGAGTCCGGTGGAGGAGAAAGTCCCACACTTCTGGAGGGTCTGATCATTTGAGAGTCGCTTGGTATGTTCCATGGGTCCTGACACCAGGGGGAAGCACCCCTGGGCAGAATCTGCTGCCTCCTGGAGTTTGGCACAGTAGAAGCTAGGTGGTTGAGGCCCACTGCATGTACGCCGGGTTAGGAATACTGAAACTAGACAAAACTGCAGGGAGAGCTCCTCTTTCCAGTGCTGGGTAGCCTCCAATGCATCTTCCCTGACCATGGCCCTTGTGACATCTTGGAACTCATGAGAGACAGTGGTCAGCAAGTGTGTTGTGGAAGGCACCACATCATGCCATGGGGACAAGGCCACCACCCCTGCTTGACTCTTGCTCCTGCTGCCACAGCTGCTCCTGCCCATGGTTTGTGACTGGGAGGACTACTCTATGGGTACTGTTGGGGATGGCAGGCCAACCTACCAGAATTCTTCGGGCCAGCTTAGGTACTCAGAGCCTGTATGTCAAGGAAACCTGGGGGTTGGCCAGCCTTGGCTGGAGCTGCAGTGGTGAAAGCAGATATATCTGACTGCCTCTAACTGATCCTTGGATCCCTGCATCTGGGTGATGAGCACCCGCCGAAAGTCACATTGTCCACATTCAGATGCCCTGGGCATTCTGTGCAGCTCATTAAGAGGACTCCTTCCCCCACTCCCCACAATATTTGTTTTATCTCACTTCTGTTTCCCTTTGTTATGAGCAGAACCCTGCAAAAGTAGACTGGGTTTGTGGTTGTTATGGTTTATGTCTAGTTGTCCCCACAAAGCCTCATGCAGCCATTGGGCGGGGACTTCTATAGATTGAGACTTGACTCGTGAGTCAGTGGGATTATGTGTTTTAGAACTGATCTACAGTTTGAGACTTGATCCATGATCCCTGGGATTATGTATTTTAAGTACTTCTGGGATTATGGGTGTAGCCTGAGGCAGAGAGCCTGAATATAAAAAGAGAGACAGAGAGACAGACTAAAGCTATTGCTCTCTGCGCCCTGGTTGTTCTGTTGTCTCTGTCACCAATTGTTGGTGTTCTCCCACCATGAACTGGATGCTCTCTGCGCTGTTCCACTCAGCCTTGGGCCAACTGAATATGGACTGAAACCTCCACAAACTGTGAGCTAAATAAACCTTTCCTTCCTTCATTTTGGCTGCCTGGTATTTGTCCCAGCAACGAGAGAAAAGTAACTAAGACAGTGGTGCACCAATTGGAGGAGCTTTGTCTTGGGTTATTTCACCCATTGTCTACTCCACTTCTGTTTCACAAGACTGTGTCCAAATGTTCCCATAGCTGATAACTTCCACGATTCTACTGTTTTAATTGTTCTGCTAGTTTTGGCCTTAGTGCACATTTAAGTACAGTTTCTTTCTTTCTTTTTTTTTTTTTTTTGTCTTTTTGAGACAGGGTCTCGCTATGCAGTTCAGGCTGGCCTTGAGCTCACTTTTGTAGCCCAGGCTGGTCTCTAACTCACACTGATCCTCCTGCCTCAGCCTCCCGAGTGCTGGGATTACAGGCGTGAGCCACCACGCCCAGCTTAAGTACAGTTTCAAGGAAACATAAAGTCAGTCTGATTGTGTTCCTTGAAACGAAGGTCCTTGTTGGTTGCAGAATCCAGTGTTTCCATAGAAAAACCCATCCTTACTATCAACAAATATGAACCTTCACCTTTTCTTGAGCAATCATTAGCATTTAAGATTAGTAATTTCAAATGGGAGATTTATCTGTGTCTCCGGTAGAGTTAGTTTAAAAATTACATAAGTAGACATGAATTTGTAATGTTTAACATTCTACCGAAATGTTTTCTTGATGTGTTCATTTTACTTCACAGTTATTTAGGATATTATTTGTGTTTTGAAAATAGGAATGTTATTTTCTAGTAGCTCAATGGAAATGGCATTGTTTGTGAAGGTTCTGAAGGCTATGAAGCCACAGACACACATTGCCTGAGAAGTATAAATTCACCACATGTTCATTAACTTATGTTCATTCATATATTTCTCTTTCCATTGTTGTTGAGGGTGTGCTACCAGCCAGATACTCTAAGTATTGGGAAGACATTTTTAAAGAGTCTTTCCTTTTTTCTGAGTTTTGTAAGCCACATGCAGCTCTGTAGCTCCTCCCCTTTTCTTCAGTATCTCCTTTACACCATTCTTAGCTCGCAAGTCACAGCAAATGGCCAAGGGCTACATATGATCTGAGGGCCACTCTTTTTGACACTTCCTGCAGAGCAGCATTCTACTAAGTTGTGTATTTCAGTGAACCACCTTTTGCACTAATCACTGGCCTCCCGAACCATCTTGTCCTTGTTCTCCTACAGTCTAAGCAACACCTAGGGATCCTAGCACATCAGATTATATCAATCTCTCCCTGGTTTAGTCAAGGCAAAAGACCAAGTCCTCAAAATGCCCACGAATTCCTAGCTGCCTGGGATTTCCCTCCCGTCTAGGACCTCATTTTTGTCCCATGTCCACTACGTTCCCTCAGTTTCCCTCCAGCTGGTACCCTTTGTACACCGTCCATGCTAGCTTTCCAGCCTCCCTTGTGGTTGTTCCTCTGTCAGTGACACCTCTCTCCCACACAGCCACTGCACCCGCGACTCCATCACATCCCCTGCTGTGCCTCAGCTTCCCTACGTGGTCTTCCCTGATCATTCAACTCCTAATTGCTACCATCCCAACCTCCCAGCACTGTCCTTCTCCCCTCCTGCCATCCAGTTCTCCCCACCAGGTAGCCAGCTGTACTATTATCGTGTCCATTCATTTATGGTTACCCTTGTCATTTGTGTGCTTGTTTGCCTCCCATTCCACCATCTCACTAGAATGTGTAGGCTGTTATTTGTTCCCTGTGCTATCCCATGAGCACCCCGTCACACATCCAACACTCCCAGGATGTTGCCCATTTTTACATGTGTAGATTGATAGTATGAGGTATATATCATTGTACATCTTTTATTATTGTATTATTTTTGTTTTTACCTCACAGACAATACATTCTTTCATTTTATTGTTTGGTCTTTTTCTGACTTTCACTTTTTTCTTATGTATTTTTTTTCTTGTATTTTTAATCTGTCTGGTAAAAATATGTATAGCAACTCAGAAAACTTGTTTTCTTTTTGGCTTTTATTTTGGTAGGGGTTTTTCTTTTCTTCTCTTTTTCTCTCTTTTTGTTTTGCTTTGTTTGTTTTGTTTTGTTTTGGTTCCTTGCAGTTGTGAAAATTGAACGCAGGGCCTCATACTGAACAAGGTGCCCAACCACTGTCTCCTTTTTATTTTGAGAAATACCTCAAAAAGTTGCTAAATTCCTGTACTGGATGATACAATGTGTCAACTTGAGAAGTTAGAAGTTTTCCTCAGCAGGAGGCCAGGGTCCTCACTTTGCTGCTTTTGCTGTTTTCTGCCACCTTGAACTGTTGCATGTCCCCATGTCAGCCTGCCTTGGAGCCAGCTGATTTCAGACTGAAACCTCCACAAACTGAGCAAAATAAACCTTTATTCCTTAATTCTGAGTGTTGGGTATTTTGTCTTAGCAAGAGAAAAGTAACCAACATGATTGCTAAGACTGGTTTTTAAGGGCCGTGGTCCTGCCTCAGTGTTACAGGGTATTGGGGTTACGGATGTGCACCAACATCCTGCAGCAGGCAATTTACTTCAACCTTAGCTTGGGTATGAAGAACTATCTTAAAGAACTTCACTTAATTATCATCAGAAGGGTCAAGCGAGATAACTCAGTGGACTAAACACCTGCCAGAAGGCTGAAAACAGGAGGATCGCTATGAATCTGAGCTTCATGGTGCAACCCTGTACCAAATACATAAATGAAAAAAAAACTATGGTCAGAAGCAAGTAGCTGCCAAATTTGTTATGTTTCTTTGTCCACACTTTATTCCTGTGTCCTGATGTGTGCAGACTGCCATGTGATGGGTTACCTGAGGCTGGTTTGTACCCTACAAGTCATAAGAGCCACATAACTCATGATGCGGGTAATCCTGCATAACAAGAAAATTGGTAAGTCAGTTCTGACCTCAGAAGAAGTGTCAATGATGCTTCCCAAAGTTATTTGTGTGTGTGTGTGTGTGTGTGTGTGTGTGTGTGTGTACGTACACATTCATGTTTAAGAAAAAAACAAATTCCTTTCAGCTGGTTTTCACTCATTTTTTATTGGAAAATTTTAGATATATATAATGATCAGTTCATCATAGGGAGTTTATGCTTGTACATGATATATCTTGATTCCTCTTCTTTCTTATTCCTTTCCCCTCCCTTCAAGCCCTTTTGTCTTCTTTATTTACAAAGCTTTGTTTCTATTTTATCCTTCTTTTCTTAGTTTTTCTTTTTCCATCCCTCCATTCACCTCCCCCTCTGTAGTTCCCCTTTGTTTTGAGCATTTTCTTCCTATTTCACAGTATGTATTATACATTTTGACCTTTATTTACACTTTTGGTTTTCACACCAGAGAAACAATGCTGTATTTAAATATGTGTGTCCATTCAACCAGCAACCAGGCTTGGTGTGGGTGTGAGACCTCCCTGGACCTGCTGGAAACTCACTGGACTCAGGCCTGCTGTGTGATGTAGACCACCCAGGGTGAGCCAGAAACTCATTTGACCCCAAAACCAAGCCCAGTGCACCCAGTGTGGAAAGCTGCTGCAGAACTCCCTGCAGAGAGACTAGAGATGAGACCCACCCAAGTGATCCAGGAGCAGAACATCTTGCCAGAGTGGCACAGCAGGTTTGTCTACAAGAGCTGCAACAGGAAGAAGTAGAACTCAGAAGCCAGAACCAAGCTACACCCACCTGGACAACTTTGAACTTGGTAGATCCAGACCTCGTGCTAAGGTAATGCTACCAAAGCTCTACACCAAAGGTCAGAAGGCAGGGCTACATAAAATGACAAAGAGAAGGAGAAAAATGCATCCTCAGGCCCCTAGCCCACCCAGAGAAAATACAGGAGACAATGACATAGAGGAAATTGGAAATCACACACTTGAAATCTCTGAAGTAATAGCAACTGAGGTAAAGAAACAACTGCAGAAAGGCATAGAGGAAATCAGATCAGAAATAATTTCTTGGGCCAACCCCCCCGCCCCCCCCCCCCCCGCGGCCTGAGCCCAGGAACTCTCCTCTAGCATGAGTTCCTGTGCAGCCAGCCACTTGAAACCCGACCCCTACCCACTCATGCTGACCAACCGGGGCCTGTGCCCAGGTAGGAACTGTCCACTGGTGTGTGTTCCCGTGCTACCAGCCACTAGAACCCGGGCCCGCCCACACTGACCAATCCGGGCCTGCGCCCAGGCAGGACCTCTCCTCCAGCTTGCACCCCAGTGCCACCAGCCACCGGAACTCCGACTCTCCCCGCCCATGCTGACCATACCGGCCTGTACCTACTTGCAACAGAAAGAAGCTGAGTATATCAGCCGGACCTAGCCAAACAAATCTGGAAGGGATCAAGACTGGTGGATCCAGAACCAAATTTTGATAGATGTTAACAGCATAACTTCACCAAAGTGCAGAGTTCATACAAAATGACAAAGAGAAGGAGAAAGATGTGATCTCAGGTCCCAAGTCCACCCAGAACAAATACAGGAGACAGTACCATTGTAGAAAACGGGAATCAGGCAGCCCAAATCTCTGAATTGGTAGCATCAGAGGTAGATAGACAAAGCAGAAATGTACAGAGGAATTCAGATCAAAGATAACATCTAGGGGCCTGGCAGGATGGCTCAGTGGTCTAAAGTGCCTGCTTAGGAAAGCTTAGGCGGCTACAGGGACCGTGGTTCGATCCCTGCAACCACATGCTGCGCCAGCCCTGCCCTCAGGGCAGGCTGAGCCGGCCATAAAAATAAAGAAATAAACAATAGTTCTGAAACAAGAAAAAAATAAGAAATAAAAAATTCTAAAAAAAAAAAAAAAAAAAAAAAAAAAAAAAAAAAAAAAAAAAAAAAAAAAAAAAAAAAAAAAAGATAACATCTAAAGTAAAAAAGAAAATGCATGAATTAATAGAATCTGAAGTGGAAAAAGAGCTGCAGAAATGTATAAAGGAAGTCAGACCAGAAATAACATCTGAAGTAAAAAAGACATCTCTAAATTAATAATATCTAAAGTAAGGGAACAACTGCAGAAAGGTAGAGAGGAGATCACAGCAGAAATAATCCCTGAAATAGAGAAAGAAAGGATAACTATAATGAAAAACTTAAATGCTACTAAAGAAGACACTGATAAAAAATTAGAGGAGAATAGAGAAATGATGAATTCCCTGACTGAGCAATATAGGAAAGAATTAGACTACATGAAACAGTTTCAAAGAGATATACAAGAAAATAGAATCTCAATCACAAGCTGGCAAAACCATATGAATGAAAGTGAGGATAGAGTTTCAGGTCTTCAAGACACAGTTACAGCTAATGAAAAGGTATGAAAGGATTTCATAAAAACATGCATATGCAGGAAAAAATAATTCAACATCTGCAAGATGATGCAAAAATGAACAATGTGGGGCCTGACAGGATGGCTCCGTGGTCTGAAGTGCCTGCTTAGGAAAGCTTAGGCGGCTGCAGGGACCATGGTTTGATCCCCGGCACCACATGCTGTGCCAGCCCTGCCCTCAGGGCAGGCTGAGCCGGCCATAAAAATAAATAAATAAACAAAGTTCTGAAACAAGAAAATAAATAAATAAGTAAATAAATGAATAGATCTTTAAAAAAATGAACAATGTAAGATTAACAGGCGTAAATGAGGAGTCAATACAAATGATATAAAAAGAATATGGGAAGAATTAATAGCAGAAAACTTCCCAAATATGGGGAAACAATTTGACATTCAGTAACTGAAGCATATAGAACTACAAATAACATCAACCCAATTAAAACCACACCCATACTCAGCTATAAAGAATGATAAACTGGAAGATTTCATATATAAATGGATGTATATTGAGCATATACTCATAAGTGAAATAAACCAGACCTACAATTATAAATATTGTATAGTCTCCCTAGTATAGTGGTTCTCAACCTGTGGGTCACGACCCCAGCGGGGGTCGAACGACCAAAACACAGGGGTCGCCTAAAGCATCAGAAAAGACACATTTAAACCCATGCTATGCCATGGTGAAATGTTATTTACTGGAATTAGTAATAAATATTTCTTAATATATAATTAAATATTGTTTTTGTGATTAATCACTATGTTTAAATTATGTTTGATTTGTAGCAATGAGAATACATAATGCATATCAGGTATTTACATTCTGAATCATAACTAGCAAAATTATAGTTTTGAAGTAGCCACCAAAATTATTTTTTGATTTGGGGTCACCACAACATGAGGAACTGTATTGTGGGGTCACGGCATTAGAAAGGTTGAGAACCACTGCCCTAGTCTAAAGAAGAAATAAAAATGGAAAGGTATAACACAGCTGAACAGAAATCAAAGATTTTTGAAGCAACACTAAAACTACGCTTGGAATGCCTATCATTCTGGACTTTCAGATGTGTACTGCTTCTATTGTAAACTCAGTTACTGCTATACTCTCTCTCTCAAGTAAATGATTGGTTAACAAAAAGGTTAAAAAGGGTATTAATTGAGAATAAAAGACTAGGCAAAATACCGTAGGCTTGACAGGCTACAATTTTGTACATCCTAGATTTCTAAATATCTGTGTAAAAATGTGTAACTGCTTTTATCACAATATGTAGAGATTTATTAGAATACCAATGATTGAAGGAAAATACCAATGTCAAGCTAAGTCTAAGATATATGATATTTAGAAAGGCAGTGAGATTGAGCTCAATTACCTATGTTATGAAGTAATTGTATCATGAAGCTTTTCTGCTGGAAGGTTGAAAATGTAAGTTATCAGACCAAAAATTGGAGAAAAGGAAGGGCTACGAGGATAGCCATCATTTTGGCTCTAGCCCCTCAAGGTCATTGAGGACTCAGGACATAAGAGAACCTGTGCTATAACATCCTATAACTCAGGGGTTTCCCAAATTTTCTGTTCAAGAAGATTATGGGACCTCAGAGGAAAGGGATAAGTGAAGTATAGTGTGCCTAGGGAGAGTCACCTGGGGAGAAAACATTCTCTCAGGCTTTCACAGAGAGCAAACTGGTCAAGCATTGGCCATGACTTATCCCATTGGCTGACACTGGCAACAGTTCTACAAAGCATTGCATATGGTTCCAAAGTTAATCCTGAGGAGATTTGACCCTGGAAAGTACAAATGAGGAAAGTTTTGTTAGAGAGGTCTTTCTTTAGCTTACACTTGATCACCCAGCAGAAAAGCTTAAGTACAAGGCATAAAATGCAGAACTAGATTAGTACAATGAGCTGTAAGAGGCTTAAATCAACAGCCTCCAACATTGCCTTCAAAACTTTTTCTTCTCTTCTTTTTTGTCTTTCTTTCTTTCTTCTTCTTCTCCTTCTTTTTCTTCTTTTCTTTTTTTTTCTAGAACCAATATCGATTAGAAAATTTGTCATGTCTGCATCCTCTGTTCTGTATAACATTTGTGAGGACAACAATATGCAGTGTCTCAACTACTGCGAATGTGCTACTAACATGTTTTGAAACTCTCATATTGTTATCTCTTATTAAAAGTAATAAAAATTAAAATAAAAACCACACCCAGACATATAATAATCAACATCCCAGAAATTCAGTACAGGAACAGTATACTAAAAGCTACTAGAGCAAAGAAACAGATCACATTTAAAATCCATTAGAATAACAGCAGATTTCTCTTTACAAACCATCAAGTCAAGAAGAGCATGAAGCAAAGTACTTCAAGTTTTGCAAGAAAACAAATTCCAGCCCAGATTGCTCTACCCTGCAAAACTCTCTCTTAAGTTCAATGGAGAAGTGAAATACTCCTAGGACAAATAGCAACTAAAGAATTTAATGGTGACAAAGCCAATCCTGCACAGTTTGCTAAAAGATATGCTATAGAAGGATCAAAATGATCACAATTCCATGAAGGAGAATGGAAAGAACCCACAAAATAGGGCAAATAATTGAACACAAGAGAAAAAGAGATATACAAATGCAATCTTTCGACTATTATGTACAGCAGCAGAATATATCCATCACCATATTCTACAAATGGACTTCTCCTGCACCCTATGGGCCATGATTCTGTCTGGTTCTAGAGAGTGGATATCAAGGAAATAGCAGTAGCTCAGTCCCGCGAGTGGCACCTGGCCACCAGTAAGCATCATGGTCACTGTCCATGCACACGACATACTAGAACTTTGTGTGATATCCTATCCCTGAACCGTTAGAAGTTTTGGTCATATATTTGCCATTCTAGTATTTATGTTGTTTTATTCTTAATAATTCTTTACTAACATGGAAATTTTTTCATAGTTGATGTCTGTATATATTAACCTATTCAAATACTATGCAAGTACTCTGAATTGATTACAGATTTACACCTATGATACACAACCACAAAATAAATAAATAAATAAATAAATAAATAAATAAATAAATATATCCAGTTTATTTCATTTAAGATTACTGTCTCAAAGTCCATCAATTTAACTGTAAAAGTCTCAAGTTTATACTTTATGGCTGAGTAGTACTCTGCTGTTAAAAAAATCACTATATCTTTTTTATCCACTCATCAGTTGATGGGCACTGGTTATTTCCTAGATTTATCCATAACGAACTGTGTTACTATAAACATGGGTATGCATACATCACTGTAATAAGACGCCTGTATTTCTTTTGAGAAAATACTGAGGGGAATAACAGAGGCCAAATGGGACCTTTACTTGTCGTTTTTTGAGAAATCTCCACACTGATTTCCACAGTGGTTGCGCCAATCTATACTCCCACCAAAAGCAGAGAAGTATTTCTTTTTCCTTATAGCCCCTACGGCATTGACTATTGGTTGATTTATTGATAATAGTCATTCTCAGGGTGAGATGGAATCTCAGTGTTGTTTTAATTTGCAGCTCACTAACGACGAGTGATGTTGGACATTTTTTCATATATTTATTTGCCATATTGCTATTTTTTTCTGTCTTTTTCAGACAGGGTTTCACTGTGCAGTTCAGACTGGCCTTGAGCTCACTTTGTAGCCCAGGCTGGTCTTGAACTCACACTGATCCTCCTGCCTCAGCCTCCCAAGTGCAGGGATTACAGGTGTGAGCCACCACGCCTGGCTCATATTGCTTTTTAGCCCACTTTTGAGTTGGGACTTTAAATTTGAGGGAAGGCTGATTTTTTTCAAATCTTTATATGTTCTAGCTTTTAGTCCTTTGAGGAACAATTGATTAAAAATTTTCCTAGTTTGTGGGTTGAGTTTAAGGAACAGTTTGTGTGTGTGTGTGTGTGTGTGTGTGTGTGTGTGTATGTGTGTGTGTGTTACCAGGTATCAAACTCAGCATCTTGCAGGATCTTGCACTTAACAGGCAGATACTTAAGTCACTGAGCTATCTCCCTGGTGTCTGTGGGTTCACTTTTAACTTTGTTGAAAATTTTTTTTGGTCTTTTTGAGACAGGGTCTTGCTATGCAGTTCAGGCTGGCCTTGAGCTCACTTTTGTAGCCCAGGCTGGTCTCGAACTCACACCAATCCTCCTGCCTCAGCCTCCCAAGTGCTGGGATTACAGGCGTGTGCCACCACGCCCGGATGAAATTTTTTTTTTTGGTAAAAAGTTTTTAATGAGATCCCAGTTGTTGATTCTTTGTAGTATTTCACATGTAATTTAGGTTTTGTTCCTAAAGTGTTTGACTAAACCTATGTCTTTAAGAGTTCTGTTTTCTCTTCCAGTAGATTTAGTATTTCTGTTTTAATATTTGACCTTTGATCCATTTTTGTCTAGTGCATGGTGAGAGACATGGGTCTAGTTTTAGTCTTTGGCATATGGAAAGCCAGTTTTTCCATAACCGCTTATTAAAGAGGCTTTCTCTTTGAATGTGTGAACATGTTTGGCCTCTTTGTCAAAGATAAAGTGGCTGCTGGAGTATGTTTGGAGTTGTTTTTGCATCTTTTAATTTGTTGTATTGATCCTCAGTTCTGCTTTTAGATTGTTTCTACTTTGGAACTATTATATGCATAATGTTGCCATGGACAATTGAATACCAAGATTTTTTGTGCACATATAATTTCATTTCTTTTCAGATAGGTATGTAAAATTACTTTACTATAAATGTACATTTAATCATCTAGAAATCACCAAATAGTTTTCCAAAGTGGCTTTATGGCATTGGATTTCCACCGGGCATATGACTGTGTCCCAGTCTCCCTATATTCCTGATAACAGTTGTTATTGTCAGCCCTAATTTAGCCATTCTTGAAGGAGACCTAGGATCTCATTGTGGCTTTCGCTTCACATTTCTGTTAACATGATGCGAATGTCTTTTCACACTCATATCTTCTGATTGCACAACTTCTATAGCAAATGTCTATCCAGATTTTTGGTCCCTTGTTTTTCTTCCTTTTATTAGTAATAAGTGTTCTTTATATATTCTGTATATACTGTATGATATTTTTCTTCAGATATATGTTTTGGAAATATTTTCTCCTGCTCAGTGGTTTACCCTATTATTATTATTGTTATTATATTGTTATTATTATTATTGTTGTTGTTGTTGTTATTGTTATTGTCTTTTCTGAGACAGGGTCTGGCAGTTTAGGCTGACTTTGAGTTCACTTTGCAGCCAAGACTGATCTTAACTCAAAACAATTGCCCTGCCTTAGCCTCCCAAGTGCTGGCATTACAGGTATTCACCACCACACCTGGTTTAGCCTTGTACTTTTGTAGCAGTTTTTTTTTTTTTTGAACCAGGGATTGAACTCAGGACCTTGCACTTGCCAGGAAGGTACTTATGCTGCTAAGCCACCACCTCGGTCCTTATAGCTGATTTTTTAGAAAATGTACCAATTATTTCACTAGGTTCTTAGTAAGAAATTTAGAACACATAAATTTAGAAATTTATGGGATAAATTACATTTGTCATAGCAAAAATGGATCGCAGATAGCCCCAGAGCCAAGGAACAGTTTTGATTTTTGCTAAAATTTGTGAGTCTACCACTTTCTGATCCACTTTGCACTGCTCTGAAATCTGGGATGTCTCTTTCTCAGTGTCAAAGATCCTCGCTCTCCTGGTGTCTGGGTTTCCATAGCTTCTTCTTGAAATAAGCATCAGTGATGTGTTTGGGGATTTTCACTTTGCTGGTATCAATTTTTGTAGAGGCAGCAATGATAAATTTCTGGTTTATTCTTCATAGAGGAACACGGCCCAGTCATAAGTATTAACCTACTGGCCAACTGCTTCAGAAAGATCACTCTCTTGACTCTGTGATGCCCAATGAGGATGATCAAGATGGTGCCGAGAGTGAGCCTAGCTCAAAGTTCCCTCAGCTGCTGACTGAAGGGTTTATTGCCTCATCACTGCTGACTGAAGGGCTTCTTGCCATGGCTGAAGAGCTTTTGGGGTACATCTTCAGTAAAGTAGTATCTAGGAAATTTTTGAAGCTTAACCACCTGGGTACCTCCATTCTTGTCCCCATTGACTGTTTTTGTTTTCATAGCAAGAACTTTCTCCTTTTTCTTCTCAACCTTTGATCTAGCAGCTGTGTACTTTCTGTTGTACAAATCCTTTCTGAAATACATGGCAGATGAGGAGTATCTACCAATTCACACAACCAGCTCTGTATTTTTGCCTGTTGTGGGTCTGTCCCTTCTTGGACCTTTTTGCCTTCTCCTTACCCTTTGTTCCAGTGCCACTGGCATCAACCTTCTTAGCTTTGAGTTTCTTCTCTTTAGTGTCTGGCTTCTCAGTTTTTTCACCTGCCATCTTGCAAGATGGGAAAGAGAACTAAATTTTTGTAACTGATTTTTGAACAGCAAAATTTTGATGAAATGCATTTTATATTTTTCCAGGTTGGATATTTTGGGTGACTCATATTGTTTTCTAGAAGTTTAGCTTTTATTCTCACATTTAGTTCTATGATCTATCTAGTCAAGTTTCATTTCTTGTTTTGGTAGCATTGGGATTTGAACCTAGAGCCTGCACATTGAGCTAATAGTCCCATACTTAAAATTTGAAATAGTCTCACTAAGTTGCCCAGGCTAGATTTGAGTTTCCAGTCCTCCTCTCTCAGTTGCACAGAGTGCTTTGATTACGATGTGTACCACCACACCGAGCTTCAAGTTAACTGTTCTGCATGGAATGAGGTAAGGATCAAGGCAGTATTATTGCTGTTGTGTTTTGGTTTTTGCATACAGATATCTTAACCTTTTTATCAGTGAGCCACTCTAGCACCCTCACTGAAAATTACTTGGGGCTAAGGAAATATCTTGATGGTCTAAGTGCTTGTCTGGCAAGTGCAAGGATCCAGGCTCGATCCTCAGTACCACATGCTGTGCTGGTCACCTAAACTAGGTGTGGTGGTGCCTGCCTGAAATCTCAGTGGTGGGGAGGCAAAGACAGGAGGAACACAAGTCTGAGCTACCTAATGAGACCCTGTACCAAATGAATAATTTTAAAAAGTATCTGCTAGTTATCAAAAAAGAAAATTAATTTCTATATTCCTTATTCTCTTCATTGACCTATATATCCATTGTTATGGTTTATATATAGGTGCCCTCTCCAAAGCCTCATGCAGTCACCAGGGGGCTTTTGGAGTTTGTGATTATTGTGGGTGTGGATGCTGCACCTGCCCTGGCAGTAATTTGTATCACAATGTAAGTGGGGAGAGGGGCTAGCTAGCTGTTTGAGCTGCTGCCACTCCTTTTGTTCTTTCTGCTTTTTGCCGCCACCGTGAAAGGTGGTTCTTTGCCACATGCCACTCTGTCTTAAGCCAGGTGAGTATAGACTGAAACTTCCACTAGCTGTGAGCTAAGTAAACTTTTTCTTCCTGTCTCAGTTACTCTTTTCTTATTGCTAGGACAAATACCTGACACTCAAAATGAAGGAAGGAAAGGCTCACAGTTTGGCTCAGTTATTGGAAGCTTCAGTCCATACTCAGCTGGCTCCAAAGCTGAGCAGCTCATGGCAGAAAGCAACCTTGCATGGTGGTGGCAAAGAGCAGAAAGGAAAAGGGAGAAGTAGCAACAATAATGGGTACAGACAGTAAGTCTGTTTTCCTTAAGTTGCATTCAGGCTGTCCACCCAGGCTGGGTGTAGTATTCACACACATAATTCCATTGGATCATGAGTTAATCATATGTAGAACTGCACCTGAATGATTACATGAGGCTGGGGGTGGGGAGGACAAATACACACAAACCATAACACTTCCTTCATTTTGAGTATTGGGTATTTGTCCCAGCAATGACAGAAGAGTAATTGAGATACCCATCTTTTGACCAATATCATACACTATTTTAATTACTATAGCTGTATAAGAAATATGGATATCAGAGGAAGTGATATTTTGTTGTTTTACAAAACTATTTCTGGAAATCTAAATTAGGGATGAGGGAAGGGGAGATAGCTCAGTAGAGTAAGCACTTGCCTGGCAAGCACCAAGTCCTGAGTTCAATCCCTGGGATCAAACAATAAATAAATAATTAAGGAATGAATTTATTTTTAAATAAAAATTTCCTCACACATACCCATGTTTGTTCATTTATATATTTTCTGTGGTTGTATTTTGAGATACAATAATGAAATGAGTATTTGCAACAGAGATTTGTGGACTGCAAGGGCTAAAATATTTATCATGTGGCCATTTATAGAAGAAGTTTCCTGGCCCGTGGTCTAGGTCCTTTGTGTTGTCATATAACATTTGAAATTATCTTATCAATTAGTAGAAAATAAGCCTGCTAGGATTTTCATAGTGGTTGTGTTGAATCTATAAATCAATTGGAAAGGAACTGGCATTTTAACAGTTCTTTCAATCCATGGATATGGTATTTTCCTTTATTTATGTGACTCTTTAATTTCAGCAATTTCGTAGGTGTCAATGAACCTATTAAATTTATTATGAAATATTTTATTTCTGATACTTGTACATCAAATCTTAATTCTACAAGGTATGATAAAATGTTGAATGTTTAAATTTTAAAAAGTTTATTGAGTAAAAAACAGTCTCTAATCATTTCAAAATATTCCTCTCACTTCAAACATCATTCTTGTCACTTTCTGAATCAAAGCTGGAGGTCCTCTGTGAGTGCTGTTAGTCCCGTCATGCCTGCCTCACTGTCCTGAATCAGCTCAAAACACTCACCTTTTATAACCATCTTGACTTTGCAAAAATAAAGTGGTCACATGATTCCAGGGCCATGAATAAGAAGGGTGAGATTCTCCATGATCTTTTTTTTTTTTTTTTTCTTGTTTCAGAACCTTTGTTTGTTCATTCACTCATCTTTTACGGCCGGCTCAGCCCACCCGGAAGGCAGGGCTGGCGCAGCATGTGGTGCCGGGGATTGAACCGCGGTCCCTGAAGCCGCCCAAGCTCCCAAGCAGGCACTCTAGACCACTGAGCCATCCCTCCGGGCCCCTCCATGATCTTTTTAGTTGACAGAACTTTCCCATCAACATGGCGATGAGCAGTAGTCAACCAGTATGGTGAATGTTTAAATTATTACAGTAAAAGACATGTTGCCATTAATCCTCCTCAAAATACTTCACTTTAGTTCTTGAAGACACCATTGCTCTTGGCAATGTGTCCTTCCAATAAGTTTTAAAAGATATAAACATGCACTGTATTTATCACTCCATGTATTTTCAGTTCATTCAGGTATTATAGGAAAATGTAATGATTCTTTATCTTATATATTGTGACACTGTTAAACTTGGTAATTATTCTAGTAAGTTTTTGGTGGTTTCTTAGGATATTTATATCCGCTGAAAATAAAACTTTATTTTAGCTCTTTTCTAATCTGTATACCTTTATTTTTGCTGTATCACACTGGCTAGAGTCTATAGTAAAATATTGAGTAGAGTATTAAGAGCAGACCTCCGTGCCTTTGTCCTAATTCCAGGGAAAGCATTTAGTTAAGTGTAAGGTCACTGCACTACATGCTTCTTGTAAATTGTTATCATACCAAAGAGATCTTAGTATAATTGTAGTTTTCTGAGTTCTTTTTTTATAATAAATCATGTGTGTTGGGTTCATATGACTTTTATTCTATATTTTGTTGCTATCATGTATTACAGTGATTCTCTGGCGAAATTTTTGTCAACTAGGTGAGCAGAGAGAAAGATTCTGCTAAACGTCCTTCAGTATACAAGGAATTACCTAAAACATCAGTATTGCTTGTCTTAGTTACTCTTCTCTCGTTGCTGGGACAAATATCTGACATCCAACATGAAGGAATGTGCTCTATGGAAGCTGAGCAGAAGGATCACCCAGAGTTCAAGGCCCGCCCAGGCTACATAGTGAGTTAAGACCAAGTCAAACTACACGGTCATACTCTAATAAACAACCTTGGATCTTTAGATGGATATTAAGAATATCAGTCTAGAGTTTTATCTGCATATGGTATACTCTAGCTTTGATCAGATTACTGGTCTTGCAGAATGAGTAGAAAAGCATTTTTCCAAAGACTTTGTGTGGACTTGGTATTATTTTTAAAGTTTGATAGAATTCTAAGTAACTGATAAATGATAAACTGTTAAGTCTTGGGCCAGGAAATTACAAAGTCAATTTCCTAAAAAACAAACAAAAAAACATTAAATTTCTTAAGTTGATTCAGGTCTTCTTTTTCATCTTTGTCTTCTTTGTGAGACAAGGTCTCACTGTATATATAGTTATATATAGTTCAGGCTGTTCCTGAACACATTACATAGCCCAGGCAGGCCTTTGCAGCAATCCTCTTGGCTCAGCCTCCTCAGTGCTCGGATTACAACACTATGGAATGTGCTCTATGGAAGCTCAATGTGTACCATCACACCCAGCTAATGGTTTTCTACCGTCAATTCTTTTGGTAATAATTTGTAAACTTTACTAATCATTTTCAGATTTTCCAGCATAAAGTGTTCATAATGCTCTTTCCAACTCTTCTAACTTGAATGAGTCAGTATTGATGACCTCTCAGTTTACACTTGGATAGCTGCAAATGCTTAACCCACATCCTTGGTTATTCTTTTTAATCATTTTTTATTCTGTTGGTCTTTTCAAAGGTAACTGCTTTTTTTTTTTTTTTTTTTTTTTTTTTTTTTTTTTTTTTTTTTTTTTTTTTTTTTTTTTTTTTTTTTTGTGGGACCAGGGTTCGAACTCACGACGTTGCACTTGCCCAGCAGGCACTTGTGCCTCGGAGCTATCTCCCCAGCCCCTTCAAAGGTAACTGTTTTTTAAAAAATGTTTTGGATATAGGGTTTTGCTACAGTTCAGACTTGTAGTGATACTCCTGTCTCATGTGGCACCATGCCTGGTTTTGGTGGCCAGCACAGCATGCCTGGCCTAGTATGTGGTATGGAGGATCAGACCTGGGTCCTTGTGCTTGCCAGGCAGGCACTTATGCTGCCAAACTAACTTCTTAGCCCATTCCTGCTTTTTAAATTAAAATTTTTTTCTGTTACCTGTTTTATTTCAACTATGACATTTATTCCCCTCCTGCTCACTTCCAGTTCCATGTGCTCTTTTGGCTTTTTAAAAAAGTTTTGGAATATTTTTAGATATTTGTCTATAGTGCATTTCTGGACACTGCATCTCATCTATTTTGATACATTGTGTTCACCCACATTCAAAATACTAATTTCTCTTACAATTTTCTTTATGACCAATGGGTTATTTACAAGTTGTCTAATTTCTAAATATTAGGGTTTTCCCAGCTTTTAAAAATTTCTAATTCTCTCATGTCGAAAAGAACATACTTTGGTTAACTTGAATCCATTTCCATTTATTAAAACTTATTTATGGTACAAAATACATCTATCTTGGAAATATACATACATGAATAGAATGTTGTCTTAGTGGAACGATCTATACATTTCATTTAGGTAAAGGTGGTTCATAGTTGTTTCAAGTCATACTGATTTTTTGGCTTATAGTACCGGTTATTGAGTTGTGTGGTGAAATCAGTTATGGTGGCTTTACCTATCCTTACAGTCCTAATAGGGATCCTCTTCAACTTTATCATTAAGTGGTCACCTGCAGCTGATAGTATTAAGATCTGTTTGAAATACAAATGAAGACTCCAATTTTCTTTATATTATCCAAAAAATGTAGTGGCTCAAAACAGCACACATGAATTTGGAGTAGCTACACAGCTTGGTTGAGGCATGTTCTCTCCTAGGTTGTAGGCAAGTTGTTGGCTGGGCACTGGTCATCTCAAGGCCCAGCTAAAGAAGGCTTCATTCCAAGAGCACATGGTTATTGGCAGTGTTCTGTTCCTGGCAGGTTGCATAACTCAAAGACAGCATGAGTTCTTGCTGGTTTTGGATAAAGCTGGCTTCAGGGACTATCTACATGGGCTGCACCAACACTGCCAGCTTCTTTCAAGAAATGTAACCACAAAAGTCAAGTGTGCTAGCAAGACAGGGATCATAGCCTAAATTAACCTAAGTGTAGAAGGTGACCCCCAGCACCCAGTGTTCCACTGCCTAGGAGTAAGTACCTAGGTCTAACCTGAATACGAGGGCAGACAACCAGATAGTAGGAAGCACCAGAGACTTTGCACCTCCCCTTGGAATTTTAGGTTACTCTGGGGTTCTCTTGAGAACACCCATCTTCCTGTTCTTGATGTTATGGAATTAGGAAGTTCCATCATACATTTTTCACCCACTTGTCTGTCTACCTAGTTATTTCAGTAAGATTTTGGGAGGAAAGAAAATATATATAAACGGACATCCTGAACTGGAATTCATTTTTTTCAATTTGCAGTTAGATTTTTAAAAAATGTCAAAATATACCTAGGGCTGTGATATGAGATATAAGAATCTCTTAAAATACACTGGGCAGGTATAACACTTCCCAATATATAGATAAGGAAATGAGCCCAGAGAAGTAATTCTTCAGTGAAGATGGCAAATCATCTACTGAAGTGTAGAAAGGACCTTATCTTGCATATATGCAAACCAAATGACAAGCTCCTTGGTGATTCTGATAGTTTTCAAGGTCTTTTGGAAAGGGCTGAAGAGCCAGCATGTTTAGTACTTGTGCTGCCAAAACAAATTGAAGAGCCAACATGTTATCAGGAGTCTTGGTGTAAAGGACTTAAACTAAATCTTGTCAAATAAGGAGGTGCTTGGATTAGAAGCTAGCTAGAACCTTCAAGGAATAGATAGCCTTCTATGGTGGTATTATTCAGAATTTTAGTAGCTGTTGGAAATTATACCTTATGTATTTAAATGAGACTAAATTATGTAAAACAAAAATTTAACCTTTTCTAAGCCAAAGACATTCTGAAACATTAAGGCATTCTGAGACATTCAAGAAGGAAAATTTAAGAAACACATTGTAAAGATCCAGTACGTTATTAATAGTTATTTTAAATCTGGTAATAACAGTAGCAAACATTTTAATCCAACAGTCGTTTTTGGCCTTCACTCTTTTTTCTGTAAGCGTACAGTGCATAGGTGAACAGAAAAGAGGCAGATAAAGCTGTGTGGCCTTCTGCATAGACACTGCATTCCTTGTTACCAACACATGTTGCTGTGAAACATGCCTCCATTAAGGCAGGCATCTAGTTAACAATAAAGGTCAAAGTTGGGCTGCCACAGTGGTACACATCTGCAATCCCAGCACTCTGGGAGGCAGGCAGAAGGGTCACAAATTCATGCCCTACCTGAGCAACTTAACACAGGGAGTCTGTCTCAAAGTAAAAGAGCTCAGTGATTAAACAAAAAGGTGAAAGCTGGGTGAGGCATACGTGACTTGTTTAGTTAACTGAAAGCAGTTTATATACTCCCATAAACCAGCTATTGAAATGTTTCTCTTATTTCCCTAAATCAAGTTTCTCAAATGATACTTTTCTCTTAATACATTTGGTACAGGGTCTCACTATGAAGCTCTTAGTGATTCTCCTGTTTTCAGCCCCCTCAGCACTGGGATTACAGGTATGTGTCACCATGCCCAGACTTTGTGGCTGACCCAGCATGCCCAGGGGCAGGGCCAGAGCAGCATGTGGTGCTGGGGATTGAACCCCAGTCCCTGCACTTGCCAAAGCAGGCATTTAGTCTGGAACTGCCTCACTGGGCAGACACTTGAGTTCTTTATGTTAATTATCTTCTTACACATGACATCTCTAATGAATGCCTAAATTAAAAAATAATTTTAATAATACCAAAATAGCAACATTTTGGTTTCTGTTTTAGCCAGAATGTACTAATTTATACTGGGGAAAGCATGCAAAAAAATATAAATTCTGTGAAACAGTTCTAAAGTCATTCTTTTGGCAGGGATCTTAGTGTCCCCATACTACTAGTTAGCAGTTATTAATACGTATGGCTATGACTCTTTTGATAACTGGTTGGAACATTAATATAAAATAATCATATATTAATAGATATTAATATAAATTTACTGATCAAACTTGGTATTTTGGACCAAATAGTATATATCTTTTTCCAAATAGTATTTTTTAAAAGAATGACATCACACTTTTGGTCAGCTTCCTATAACTTATTCCTAAAAGAAATGCAGGCTCATATTAAAATAGATATTACATTGTTTGATCTTTATATTTTACTCACATAGTGGCAAGCTTATTAAGAACAAGTTTTGACTGTAACTTATCCTTACCTATAGTACAGTGGAATAAAATCATTAGAAAAAATGTTTTTTCATTGATTTTACCAGATGCATCAATATGATTTATTTTCAGTTATATAATAATAACACTTTGGTGTAGATTTTTCAAAAATGATTAACTTTAGAATGAAAGTAGTCATCAGAAGATTTCTAGGTTTTGCTCTTTATAAAAATCAATAGAATTTCACAGTGAAGAGGTCCTAAATTCCTCATACAAGATGAAATCATTTAAAAATAGAAGACGTAAGACATCTTTAAATCTTTAATCCTTTGATTAAGCAGCAAGCATATCACTCTTCCAGGCCAAACACTGCTTAAACAAAAAAGAAAATAATGACGTGCAAAGTATTTACAAAATATGCGAAACACACAATAAAGACATCTTACTATATACATGTATCACTTGTAATGAAGTTAAAACTTAGACTGTGTACTCTAATGCATGTAAATAAAATTACAGCACATCCTTTAGATACAGCACCATGACCCATGTCTGGGACAGAACAGACTTTAAGTGAATCACAGCATACTGAAAAGCTTGACAGATGCTGGTGCTGACCAACTTGATGGACATCTCACATATTGTGTACTGAAGACCTACTGACAGGAGACAAGACAATAAAAGCTGTCAAGGTATAGAATGCACATATGCAAGACAATCTAAGTGCTTTAAAAATATCTAGATATTTTTTTATATAACTATCCCCCATGGCTTCTAAAGTAAAAATAAGTATAAATTCTTTAATGCCAAGAACTTTAAATCAGTTAATTTTATCTGATCACAATCCAGGGCAGGAACTATTTAATGAGAAAGAAAAAGAACCTATCCTGCAAAATGTTTTCAGTTACATAGTGTCCTCATGGAGTGGTCTAAGCTTGAACATTAAAACTAACAAATGAATTGAAATATACAGATCTTTATGGCTGTTGAGCCAATGGAAGGGACTGTTTTTCCAACACTTTAGGAATACAAGGCCCCTTAAACTGAAAATAGAGCTTCTGATGCTGTTTAGTGAAGGAGTCCTAAACAGGAAGAGAATGTGAATGTGCAAACATTTAGCCCATGTCCCACTACCACACCCATCAAAGTGACCTGTCCCTCCACAGTCCTGATTCCGATATGAAATCACATAAAAAATATTAGTAACACTTTGTTGAAATACTATTACTTGGAAATACAGGTGCATTAAGGATTATTGAATTGAGAAGACTTGAATTTTTTTTTCAGTTAAAAGCACAATTGATACATTTTTAGATAATGAAGAACCAATTCTTAAATTCATTTTATAAAATAATGTTGATTTAACCCTAAACCAAAGTGCAGCTTGGTTGTAAGGAATACATGAATGTATCCAACTAGTGAAGATTTACCAAGAAAACACACTTCATATTAAATGCAAACTATATTAGTAAGTATGACGGCAATTTTAAGTTCAGAACCTAAACACAAAAAGGGTACTGTAAATAAAAGTTTCCATAGCCACCATCTTTACATATTTGAAAAAATATAATTCTCTTCTAGTCTTCAAATGTTGGCAACTACTAGCTAAAGCAAATAACATTTAGAAACATAACTGTTTTTCAAAATTAACTAGATTTCAAGGAACTTAAAGAGATATAGTTCAGCAAATTATGTCATTTTTATGTAAAATTATTATCCAATCTTCTTACACTGATAAGATGACAGGGTCACTGACCTTTAAATAAGGACTCTGTGCTAGGACCCTTAAACATTGTTAAAGGATTGGTAGATTCAGTACATTCTTTGTGGTGTCACATAATTGCTTTGCAATTGATTAAAGTGCTTTCTTTTAAAGGAACATACTCAAATTCCTTTAGAAAAAAAGCAACGTATTTTGATAAAAGGAATATGCAGCCATAATTTCTTAAATATGAACAGAATGAACAAGGAGCATAATCTGTAATGTAGGCTATTTATTCTTGTACTCCTAACATAGGAAATTTTTAATTAAATAAAAGAAAAAGCCCTAACATCCTAAACAAAACAAAACAAAACAAAAACCTAAGGAGTTTTCACAATTCCTAAGTCAATAATCCTGTACTAAAAGCCTTGACTATGAAGAAGCAGGAATATAAAGAACCTTAATAAAATAAATATAGTAAAAATGAAAAAACATCTTGGTATATAGAATACTTAAATCTTTGTTTTCCCTTTCATGAGATCACATTGGTGAACACATATTCTAAAAAGGAGGGTGGTAACCTGGAAGCCTTTTGTTGTAGAACATCTTAGTTGAGTGAACTGAAAAATTTCTTAGACATTCACTTAGCATTAGTCCCCTGCCACAGAATACTTTTGCAGCCTCAGAATCTAAGAAAGATTTTGTTTTCCTTTTTTGCATCAGTCAAGGTGAGCACTGGTATAATGATGGGGTAGAAGTTAACTGCAGCACTATCCCACTTAATTTTAGTGCAGTGAGGACTGTGAATCTGTCTGAATTCCGATTAGTGATGGTGGTTGCTGACCACCAACTGTGGACAACATTGGTCTTGGGTTTAGACGGGGTGGCATGGAATTAGCAGGGCGAATGAGAGGTGGTGGAGGCTGATTTAGAGTTGGCCGGGGCTGGATGAACCGAGCCTGCTGCTGCAGAGGAGGAGGCTGCCGGTGAAGAGCAGGGGCAGCAGGCAGTGTTGGACGAAGCAGCGGTGGAGGCTGGTTCAAAGTGGCAATGGGGGCTGTTGGTGTTGGAGTGGATGACGGAGCAGGAGGTGATGGACCCAGAGTCTGAGGAGTCTGTACCTAGAGGTGAGGAAACAAAAATACATACATGAGACAATAAGTAATGAATTAAACACAATATAGTTTGGGCTGTCACAGGAAAAACAAAACATAACAAAACAAATACATAACATCAGTGTTTATTGGAAGCACAAGCTTCTTTTATTTTAAACAAAACAACAAGAAACAAACCACAAAAAAAACAAAAAACAAAAAAGCAATGAGGCTACCAAACAGGTATCTTTATTAGTAAACAGCTTAACACTGGAAATAAAAATAAGACTATGAAAAGAACAATACACTCTCCATTCTGCTAGGATCAGAAATTAGCATGTCATTATGACTCAGGAGTGACGAGAGGTGCACCACTGGGTCAGTGTATTGTCAGCCTTTCATGCTCATTTAGCTAGTCCTCTGACAGCTTAGCCTTACAGAACACCACACAAAATGGTGACTCCTCAACTCATATTAGCTCAAATTCCAGACACAAACACACCTCCTCTTCTTCATCAGTGCTCTTTCCTGATGGCACATTAGAAGCACTTTTTGTCTCCTCCCCTAAAGTAGAAGCATCACCATTAGAAGCCTGGGTTCCTTGTTCTGCTTCCCACTCCTGCAATACCTCCTCTAAGTTAAACCGACGCCTGTAGTTTACAAAGAAGTTCTTCACTTGGCCAACAGTCTTGTTGCCAATTACATCTGCAATAGCTTGAAAATCTTTACCATATTTTCGGACACCTGGAAAGCAAAGTAAATAATACACCTGTGAAGGATCAGTAAGGAGAGCTGTGTGTACTAAACATCATGCACACACAAAAGATACCAGCAATGAAAATCCGTTCTGAAAAACTCTTCTCAGTTCTCAGTTTTGTGTTAGAGGCTAAGATATCAGGGTCACAGACGACAACCATCAATTATGTCGTCACTGAGCCAGCCACTTTGCTTCAACTGAACAATCAGAAACTTACCATGATTTTTACATACTCAGTTATTTTCTCCAATCCTCTCTTGAACTCTCAAATATAGTCCATTTATTGTAAAGCATTGAATTCTTTGTTCCATCCTCAATTCCACATTCATTTATTTCCCTAGTAGCCAGTCACCTAAATTTGAGCAACACCGTTTGTAAACAAAACTGGATGGGAATGAGCCATCTTTTATCCCCTCAATGGTCTGAGTGAATAGCTGCAGTTTCCCCTAATATTAAAACAAACATTGTAATTTTGGTCTTATGGTCCCATGAGCATATCAACAAATATAAATGAATTAAAATGTAAAAGAATGATCACAACCTGACAGATTAAGAAAAGGATACTTTTGCCACATCAGCTGCATGTTAGCTCATGTAGTGCTTCTCCACTATGTAGGAAGGGCTCTTAGCCAAATGATACAGCCTCAAGAATAGGGCAGGAATGTCACTAACATTTAAGAAGGGCTGTACACTGGTATTTCAGGGCTTAGGTTTTAACCAATGAAGTTTTATTACAACCAAGGATAGTAAGTGACTTAGGAAGCTGAGATTATCAATTATGCCACAGAACTTAAAATGAACAATTTGTTTTTAAGGGAATTACATTTTATGCTTGGCTCAAAATATAAAACTGATCAAAAATTATCATTTTATACTTTGTAACTGCTTTTTAAAATGCCAGAAAGTAATTAATCAAAAAGATGAAAACAAACGTCAAAACTGGGGGTTTGCGCAAAATTAATGTGTATTGATACAGATGATAAACTAATGAGGATATATTAATACCCCCCAAAACCACTATATTCTTGATACCAATTATTATGAAATACCCAATTAATTGAAAACACTATAATGTAACATTACTTTTGAGTTATGCCCTTATTTTTAATTGGAAACAAGCATATGTGGCTACATTTTACTAGCTAGGGTGGACCTACAGGGTGTTCATTTACCTTAGACCAATGAGAATGGGTAGTCTGACATTACTGTGCTACATATTATAGTCAATTCTAAATGGAGAATTTAGAATTAGTAACCTATGTTCATTTGCTTTCTTTTCAAAGGAAGATATTATATGACAGCAAAGTAAAAATGATATACATTATTTACAATGTTTTAGCAACATAAAATCATATTCCTTTTAAATCTATGGTCTGAGGGGCCTGGCAGGATGGCTCAGTGGTCTGAAGTGCCTGCTTAGGAAAGCTTAGGCGGCTTCAGGGACTGCGGTTCAATCACCAGCACCACACGCTGTGCCAGCCCTGCCCTCAGGGCAGGCTGAGCCAGCCATAAAAATAAACAAACAAACAAAAGTTCTGAAACAAGAAAAAAAAAAAAAAAT
>PVJA010004402.1:40782-86524 GCA_004027025.1 Myocastor coypus | reverse complement strand
AAAGAAAGAAAGAAAGAAAGAAAGAAAGAAAGAAAGAAAGAAAGAAAGAAAGAAAGAAAGAAAGGGGGAGCCGGGCGTGGTGGCTCACGCCTGTAATCCCAGCACTTGGGAGGCTGAGGCAGGAGGATTGGTGCGAGTTCGAGACCAGCCTGGGCTACAAAAGTGAGCTCAAGGCCAGCCTCAACTGCATAGCAAGACCCTGTCTCAAAAAGACAAAAAAAAAAAAAAAAGAAAAAAGAAAGGAAGAAAGAAAGAAAGGAGAGGAAGGTGCATTCTTCAGTTGGGTATCCAGCCAACAAACAGTACGAGCCAACTATGGCAAGTCTAAAAGTAATTTCAGGCAGCAATAAGCCCCTTTAAAATCAACTTCTGGGCCAGCGAGATAGCTCAGCAGACTAAAGCACCTGCTTAGGCAAGCTTAGGCAATCTCAGGGACTGTGGTGCGATCCCCAGCACCACATGCCGTGCCAGCCCCACCCCCTGAGCAGGCTGAGCCGGCCAGAGTCCCAGCATAGTGTTGCACCCCTGCAATCCTGTCGCTGGAAAGGCTGAAAGCAAAACGATTGCCTCCAGTCCAAGCTGCGTAGTGACACTCTGCGACAACTAGATACATTAAAAAATAATTTTTTTAGAAAAACAAACTTCTGTGGCCATCACCTTCTGCCATCCCTGTTCCTCTGCCAGAAGCCTGAGCAAACTCAAGAGCAATTACAGCAGCAACAGTAGGACAGTTGCCTTAATTGTGTCCACTTGATTGACTTAGGATCCACCCAGCGGACTAATAAAAGCATGTTCCTGGATGTGTCGCATGGCTCATGGAGGCAGGAGTGCAGCTGCCACACATGGCCCATGGCTCCTTCCTCTGCTCTGTCCCCAGCTCCACCTGAGCAGCCATGAGCAGGGCAGCCTCGCCTGCCAGGCCCTTCTGCCATGGAGCTGGCTAGTCAGGGAATGGATCCCTGGAAAGAAGAGATGTGTACTTTGGCTTTGTAAAGCAGAGTATTACTAGTACTACTACTGCTACTACTACTACTATTATTATCATTATTAGCATCCTTCACCTTTTTAATACAACATGTTCTGATTTTGGAAGGGTAGTATTCCTTTAAAATCACATTTTCTAAAAAAGGGTGCCCCCAAGTGTCAGTGCATAAATAAGTAATGACAATTTTGGACATGCCTACTACTCAGATGTACTAGTGTTTCTTTGTACACATGTACCCTCCTGTGTCCCAGTTTCCTCATCTACAAAATGAAGATAACAAGAGTCACCCCCTCGAGGGAATTCCTTCAAATTGTGGGTGTTGGTACTGTCCCAGGGGTGAAAAATCTGACTAATGTAAATAATAATATTCATGGCACATGTCATTTGTAGATACCTACCAGCCACTCTCTTTTCCCACTTAGCCGTAATCACAACCATCAGGGCCCAAACCCATCATTACACCCAGGAAGCCAAAGCGTGGTCATTTCCCAGGTCTCCCTATATTAGTCAGGTTTTTTGTTGTTGTTTTGACCAAATACTTGAAAAAAGTCAGCCTTGAGGGCAAAGATTTCTTCTAGCTCACAGCTTCAAGGGTTTCCATCCAAGGTCATCTTGGCTCCTGGACAGAAACAGGGTGAAGGATGTGGGGGAAAGCTGCTCACCTCAAGGTACCTGGAAAATACAGTGAGATAGTGGGTAGGGCCAGGGAGGAAAGTCCTGAGGGATGTTGTACTCCCCAGGACCTGCCTCCTCCTGTTAGGCTACACCTCCCAATAATGATTCTGCTAATGAGCTTATGAGTGGTTTAATTCACTTCATGAAATTAGAGCCTTCATGATCCCCTCGCTTTCTCACAGCCCTGTAGCTCTGAGCATGTGAACCTTTGGAAACATATTGTAGATCTAAACCATTACAATGACCCTTTTTTCCAAATAAAATCTCATGAGCCCTATTTCCCGCCCCCCAGCTTATCTCCTACTGTCTATTTGCAGGTCTGGTCTCTGGGTCTCATCTCTTGAGCATAAGTGGAGGGCACCCCTTGACATCTATAGCACTATGTCCATAGGTCTTTTTCCTGTGACCTCTGTGATTTACTGACCCAGAAAGTGTGTGTTTTGTCCAAACAAGGTCAGATGTGGAGTCTGAAGCCCAGGCCCAACTGTCTTCATAGAGTTTTTAACCATGGTCTTAGAATGAATTAAAACTAAGATATCCCTGACTTATATGTCCTACCTTTGTGAAATTTTAAGTTCCAGGCAAAAGGATGTGGCTGTAGAGTGTGGGCAGCTGAAGGTGACTTGCTGATTCCTGCTGATGAGAAACAGGTTTCTGAGTAAATTGTCATTGAGTGTTACAAGGCTGCCTGTTACATAGATAGATAGATAGATAGATAGATAGATAGATAGATAGATAGATAGATAGATAGATAGATAGATGATAGGCTCATAAATTCTTGCCAGATAGATAGATAGATACATACATACACTCCATAACATACACTCCATCTTGTATTTATGACATCTATTTTGTGCCAAGTAATCACCAATAAAGCCTGGATTCTGTTACATGAAGTCTTCGCTGAAAGAAAATTGGTTGCCAGTAATTATTTTAAGCTCTGAATGCTTTGAATTTCTCATTCACATGTTATTCTTTCTCTTTTTCCTCCAAGGGTCGGGATTACTGTTCGGAAGAAGAGGATATCACATAGCACCAATTCTGTCACTCAGACCAGGAGCTACTACTGTGTAAATAGGTTACACCCCAGTTGAAATCTTTGCAAAGGTCGGTTCTCTTCAACGAACAGCACTATAGCAACAGAAGATCGTTCCATATCGTATGCCCCATTAAATTACAGTGTTTCATAATGAACTTGCAAAGGAATATTGCTAAAAACAAACAAAAACTGTTATCGAACTTTCTTTGTTGCTGCTAGTTAAACTTGTTGCAACTTTTCACTTCTCTTGTGTCCAGGTATGCAGCAAAATTCTGCAATTTCACCTTAAAGATACTATTGGTTTTACAGATGCTCTTCAACCTATTTTCTATAAGATGAAGTAGTGGTGAATTCAGATATCAAACTTCTAGACGAGTTCTGCTTCTAAGTCCAGCATTTCTTTCCCTCTTTCCTCCATATCTCTCCCAAGCCATCCAGAGACAGCCTGGGCCTTGCTTGTCACTGGCAATGTTGAGCTTTGGAAATGAGATGGTTGTTTTGGCCAGCCTTGTTTCTCTGCTCTGAAGAAGTAGAAGAGCTATTGTCAATTAAAAGCATGGTGTGACCTGACTCCTGGAAGTGACGTAGGAGCGAGCAGCAGGTTGTCCCATCTAATAGGTACCTTAATCAATGATTAAGCTTGCAACATTGGCTTTGCTCAGATGCAGATGGAAGTGTGATTGCAGTCATTTTGAATTCCTCTTCCTCACTTTTTTTTTTCTAAGAAATAAACATTTTACTGTTTTTATGTATCTTTGTCTTCTCCCATTCATCCAGCTCAGTGTTTCAAGGTGACCTTGGATGTGGAAGTTGAGCCCTCCTTTGCAGTGATATACTGACAAGTGGCCTGCGTGGCTCCCCACCCTTCCCTTAATAATCTCCCATGGCTCACAAGGGCTATGAATGGTCAGAAGAGATAAGGGGACACCCAAGACCTTTTAGGAGGAACTGAAGTCCGCATGCTTTTGTTTTGGTAGCAAACAGAGCATCCTCTTTTGTAATTCTCCCCCTCCACGATGCCACATGGCCTTGCCACTTCCTCTTCTTCTTACAACGTAATAGTGCAGTGAGAAGCATTTGTCTACTTTACAATATAGGACTTTTACACTGGTGATGATGTTTGGAGATGAGAAAGCCAAAAGCCCCTGGCAGTGGTGGGGAATGTTGGCTGTGTTCAGTAGAGTTTATTTTTCCATACTATATGAAGAGAATGATCTCTTCTCAAAGACAGAAGTAATATTTTTAACAAGTATTGTCTCACAAGTAAATAGCAATCAAAAGGAAAAAATAACTTTTGTATTTTTTTAATATGTTTGATAGCTTTGATGAGGGTCCTCTTTGTTACTTTCAGGGGAAGGCACCCTACTAAATGCCATGCCAGCCGTCCAGGTTTGAGTTTGTCCCACAAAGATGCAGAAGGCATGCTGCATGGTTCTCTTCTTGGGTTGCAAACTTCAAGGGCCCAGGGACAGCCACCCTACCACCTTCCCAAAGTAGACAGTTAAGAAGGTGAGTCGTTAAGGTGTTGAGAAGGGAAGTTCTCAAGAGATCACCTGCCACAAAGTGGAATAGCGACCTAGATTTGTTGTTGCTGAGAGGAGCCTTGACTTTTAAACCCAGCCACAAGACCGGTGGCGTCATTGACATGCCAATAGTAAGAATCCTTATCTCCAGTCAGACATGGGGCAGCAGAAGTGAGGAGAAGGAACCCAGTCAAGTGCTCTGGAAAATGGGCTCCAATTGGTTAGCAACAAAATCCCTTAGTTCTTGCAGCCAGCAGCAGCTATTTTGGGGAGCAGCTGTGGTTGTTGCATAAATAAAGAGGCAGCCAAAATGTAAGGCTTTGTATCCTGCTTCAGGCAGAAAAATGCAGGGAGAGTCGAGTAGTCTAGGGTTTCTAGTTCCCTCCCCCTGGATGGTTTTTGGCCAAGTGATGAAAATAGTTTTTCTCAACCATAAATGAACTGCTAGACCCCACCTCAAAGTTATTCCCTAGGGACTTTGTTCTGTGTTACATGGTTGACCTTTCCCTGGATCTCATGATTTTATAAAGCAAGAATGAAGCAGATGTTAACGTCTTCCATTTGACTACTCCGTGTCTCAGAGGGTGTCCTCCTAGGCAGTCGCTGTCCTCCACCCAGGGGTGAAATATGCTACATCATTTCCCACACAGTCACATTTAACATTTTAACATGTTACACATGTGCACAGAACCACATGTTTCTTAGGACCTGGCTTTTCAGTGTTTAATAAAACCCTAAGTGTTATTCCCACAAAGCAGCGGCTTTTCACGTGGAGTTCTGTCTCCCATGTTTAACACTGGATATACCTGTGCTGTGCAAAGTGATTTGCTCTTCAGACACATTTGGTACCTCTTGAAACAGGTCCAAGAAATGGGGTGGTTGAGTGGGTTGGCATGAAGTGCTTGATTATATTAACAACATTCAACGCTGTCTTTTCCATTTGTTGGTTTTAATCATAAAATTGTCAAGTGATTTGTGTTTGTACTTTTTTAAAAAACATTTTGAAAGAATCTAGAGCAAAAGTGTTTTCCCCTCTGTGTGTTTGAACACTAAGCAGATTGTCTCAGATGTAGTGACAGTAACCCAATGTACACGCTGGCACACTGTTAGTTGTCATCTTTGTACAACACATTAAAAAAAGAATGATCCAAGCTCAGCTCAGCACATGCCTTTAATCCCAGCACTTGGGAGGCAGAGGCAGGGCATCATTGGGAGTTTGAGACCAGCCTGAGCTACAAAGTGAACTTAAGGCCAGCTTAAACTGCATAGTGAGACCCTGTCTCAAAAAAAGAAGACAGAAACAAAGAATGACCCATTGTGTGCACTGGTACACTCTGCTAGTGGTCGTCTTGGCAGGAATGGTTAGGAGAAAAGGAGAGCAATAGCCCAGTAGATGGAGGAAAGCAAAGCCTACAAAGCTGTCAGCAGAGAGAGTTGCTGCACCAACTGTGTGCCAGGGTGACTGGAAATCCGACTGCCTGGTGGATGGGGGTGGGGCCGAGCTGCCAGCAAGATTTACAGCTGGATTACACAAGCCTTATGTGCTTCTCGGGGCAGAGCTATGGAAGTTCAGCAGTGTGTGCACAGCTTTCTTTTGGTTGGCAGCGATCCAGGATCATGGAGTTCTGCGCTCACAGTGCAGTACGTGTTCCTTACTGGCAGATGGCCTTAAAAGAGGCTTTCACCTTCGCAATTCCTCGTCGCCCCAGGCTTATGCAGTGAGCACAGAGTGGTGCTGTCTGTGGTCTGTTAAGGGACCAAGAAGGTACAAAGTCCAATGACAGAAAATTAGGTCAGCCCTCAGAAACAGTGTGACACCCAGCAGTCTGGTGGGTGGCAGGGCTCTCCCTGCCTGCCATGCCTGTGATCTGAGCCTGCATTTGGATGAATCAGATGTGAAATGACCTGATGCAGAGGTAGCCTGCTAAACCCTCTGTCCTAGCACCTGCCTGCTCCAGGAGTAAAGTGAAAAAGCACCTCTGTGTCTCAGGCACACCCAGGCATCGGAAGTGACCAGGCCAGCAAGCAGACAGTCCTAGCAGCAAGCCCAGGGATGACAGAACCCACTGTGTGCTCCCAGTTGATGTCATCTCTGAGTTCTAACGCTGTCTTTCTCTCAAAACTCGTTGCCACTTTTTTTGTATTAAGGCAGGACTCTGACAAGTCTGCTAAGAACAGAAATTATACCTCTTAAGAATTTTACCTCAGTAGCCTGTGATGTAGATTAGCCTGTCAGTTGTAGGGCAAGAATTTGGAAGTGTTCCATCTCTACTATTCTTAAGAAACATAGCTAAGTGTGTTGGTTTTATCAGAAGAAAAATTAACTGTTAATCCTGGAAAATACTGACTCACAATCTTGGACTCCAGGACTCTAATATTTTCTTAATAAAGAGCAAAACAACTGGTATCTAAGGTTCTCTTCCCTACCCCTCCCTTTAAAAAGGAAAAAAAAAAGTATTAGATTGCACTCTGTAATTTTACATAAGATCTACTTTCCATGCTTTTCCCCCAGAAGGCATTTGCAGAGCTTTATTTCTTTAAACCTCTTAGAAATTAGTCTCTGTTCAGTTGCTTACAACCCCAAAAGAAATAAAAGAGGCATGGCTGGTGAGCAGGGAGTACATAGTTAAAGGCATAATGAAAAGATGGCTTAAATCAGGAACTTTGGCTTCTCAATGTCATGGGTGGGTCACTGGGCCACAGTGTACCTGTATACAGCTGGAAAAGGTGACTGACTGGCCTTCGCGCTGCAAGTGCCTCTGCAGTACATCTCCTGGAGTGCCATGCACAAGGCCTGTGAATTGCCTTCTGCCAATAAATGGATGCATTTTCTAAGGGAGGAAATGCCTTTGCCTTCAACATTCCCCTCTCTATGTGTCTCTGGAAAAAGGCCACAAAGTTGTGGTACAAAATGAGATTGATAGATGAATAAATTTTCCTTTTTCACAACACTGGGACTTACTAGCAATGCCCAGTTTTCAGGAAACTCGCAGTTTACCTGAGATCCAGTCTAATCTTGGAAGAAATGGGAAAAAGAATTGATGATTATCATTTGTACTCTGTGCCAGCTACTGGGCAAGACATTCTATAATTGTTTTGTGCAGCCTTCACGATAGATCTGCAGAGTGGGTTATTGCTCCTGTGGTCTAAGTAGTACATAGTATAAGTGCTGAATGCATCTTTCCAAAGAAAATAGCCATGTGGAAAGAAGGAAAGGTGCCATTCAAGCATTTTCTAAATTAGGATGATGAGGAGGTGGAGGAGGTGGAGGAGGAGGATGATGACAACGACAACCACCTTGCCCCTCACAACACTGTGAAAATGCTTTCTGGGGCAACTGTCAGGTTCTCCCCTCCTCATCTTAGCTCGGGAGTGTTTTACACAGTGAGTTGCACACAACCAGAAGCTGCAGGGCTATTCTGTGCTCACAGAGAAAGGCTCTGCCCCTGGAGCCCTTGCAGTTTGGAGAAAGACACCTGGCACTTCTACAGGGAAACACCTGTTCTGGTGCTGGTGGCAAAGCTGAGAGAAGCTGACCTTTGGAAGTGCAGGGCAGGCAGAGCAAGCCCTCCAGCCTCTACTGAAACCCTTTCTTGTAGGTTAGAACTGGAGAATTCACTTTCATCATTAGCCTTCAGATCTGTATTTTCCCAGGCTCTTTTGAGCCTCCAAACTAAGTAGGAATCTGTTTCAAGACCTTTAAATAAATGTTTGGATGGTAATGTCATGACTTTGCTAGGCATTTAAATAACTTGACCCCAGATCAGAGAAGCTCAGGAGCTCCCTAGAGTTTCTGCCCTTGCTCCTTCAGTCACATTGTATAGGGGGGGAAAGGGATTCGTATTTCCATAGCAGCTGTTTAAGAAACTGCCTGAAAGGAACCCACATCCACCCTCATTTACTCAGCTTGAAAGAATTTAAAAAAAAAAAAAAAATGAATAGAGGTGGTAATATGTTCAGTTTCCCTATAAAATCTGTTCCTGAGATCCTGATTATTTCTAACCTGGCAGCTTCCAAACTTCTTAAAGATGATGTGGAAATGACTCTTCCCTCTTGAAAGCCAGAAAGAGTACTCTGATTCAGGCAGACCTCCCCCAGGCTGAAGGTCCCATTCAGATGCTATCTACCCTCCACACCCTGAACTCATTCTTCCCTTCCCAGGGGTTATTTTTAGACCAAGGTTTTGAACTCCATTAAATCTTAGAGTACCAAGAACACCACTAACTCAGCCAGAATGCCTTAGGTGCCCTAGGTTTGAAAATAGCTCTAGGACCTTAGGGGCCACTTGACCCAGGCTCAGAGGAGAACAGCGCTGGTGTCCTAGTATTTCAGTCCAGCCTTCAAGGAGTGTTTTTTGACAGGCAAGTGAGCAAGGGACATTTGGCAAAAGATTTCAAGCCAGATTTTCCATTGAAGGCAAGATGTAAATTCATAAAATTACTATTTTCCTGAACCAGGCAGTGGAATTATTAAAACCCCAAATTTGTATCAATTTTCTTCACACTCACAGGCACGCATGCACGGATGCACACACAAAAATGAATGGGTAAGAAGAACATTCTTTACCACCAAAAGACTTAAAGAAAGTATTATATTTTCTGTCTTTTAGTGCAGACTCCAAAATAATGTCCAAAAAAGTATCAGTGTAGCTGTAATAGTACCACAAGAACAAAAACCAGTAATCACTTGCAAAAGTTGGAGTTAGGCTCAAGCAGGAGTGCTGAGGCCTGCCGCTGCTCTTGCCAGCACAAACTCTTCTGTACCAGATGTTCACATCTGTTTGACTCCTGGGACTTTTGCTGGCCCATGTCCTTTTGTGGCTTCTGTCCTTCCTCAGTCCACAATGCAGACAGGACACATCCCTGAGGTGCGTGCCAGGCCAGCCACACACAGCCCTGGTGACATTCACACACTCCTCCCCTCACCCACACGGCTTACACTGGCATTTCAGCAGCTCCCTTGGGATTCTTTGACAGCAGTGCGTGGAACTGGGGTCCTCTCGTCTGGGTTGTCACAGCTGCAGAATGCTCAGCATTCCCCTTTCCACAGCTTGAGCACTCACTGGAGCAACAGACCAGTTGTGGACGCCTGGTACACTGTGGGCACTGAGCTAAGTGTCAGCAGTACTCAGCAGAACCAAGCCTATTCCCGCCTTCGGTGGCATGCCTACCAGCAGTGGGGAGACCGCCTGGGAGGGCCGCTGTAGGGACAGTCCTGGGTGCTGCAGTGGAAGCACTGCAGAGGCAGTGGGCCAGGCCTTGGGAATCAGAGGCCTCCAGAAAGCACTGCTGTCAGAGCCCTTCTTTGTCAGAAAACAGAGTATTGCAAACGGCCCTCCAGGGTGACAGGACAGCAGAGATGGTGAGCGCCGCAGATCAAGGGCCAGAGCTCGGAAGTGGGAGGAGAGCAAGGGCAAGGACAGCGCAGAGAGCTAAGGCAGACACGGGAGCGCTGAGGCTTTGCGGTGGATTCAGGGAGCACAAAGACGAGCTTCAGGGCCTACTCTGTGCTGTGCAGCCCAAGGGATGAGTCCCTCAGACCCATGTATAGTCACCCTAGGACCAGGATTGCCCTCTTCTCCGGGAATGCTGGGCAGCCTGTGGAAATAGTTCACTCCTGTCTTCTGTCCGTGCCCCATGCCAGCTCTTCCGTCTGCCTCCAAAAGCTACCTTGAGTTCAAGGCATGTAGCCTGGACTGAATGTGGTTTGGAGTCAGAAAGGGGACCGCTCTGGATCACCCTGACCTGACTTTAGAGACACGATACTTAAAAATACCTCCTGGGCTCAAGCTGGTCTATATCCAGAGATGAGGGTGCACCCTAAAGTAAGCATACAGGAAGCAGCAGAAGGCTGCCCTTGAACTGCCCTCGCTTAGGTGAAGTGACTGCACCTGGCGGCAGGTCCTGTGCGCACACCCGCATCCTGCCAAAGAAAGGAGACATTTGAAACTCTCAAAAGCACAGGTGAACTGTGCAAAGTAGGAACTACCCACAGGCCTAGATAGCTGCCGAGGGCCTCCTGGGTACTGTCAGGGCTCGGCCGGGTGAGCAGGGAAAGACACCAGAACCCCTCCATAAAAACAATTGCAGTGCCTTTTAGGTTTTCCAAAGAATTAGGGGGATGTTGTTTTGTTTTGCTTATTTTTGTTTCTCCTAGGAAAAAACAGAAAATTTTGAGGCAGACTTACATGCGTCAGAATACAAACTGTATTCCAGAAAGCCAAGAAAAGGCTCAAAGGGAAACAGTTCTGAAAGACTGGAGGAATTCGGGTCTAGAGCAGTTTTCCCACTGAGAGGCTCTGGACCTCTGCGCGGGGGTCCCAGGTGGGAATTGCTGCTGCTTGGAGCTCATGTCTTGCGAAAGCCTTGTACCTGCCCTCCTGGGCAGCAACACCGGCCTCGTGCCCTCTGCATGATTTCCACCCCAAGCATGTGCCAGGTCGTCCTCTGGCTCCTCACTGAAAAGCTTTCCGTGCTGGGTCTTGAGATTCTTCCTCCAGTACCTTCAGGCCTAGATCTAGGTGTAAGCATTAGAATTCTGCCCATGACAGGCTTAATGCTGGAAACCAAAAGAATATGTGGTCTCACTTTAAATGCGGGCACCATCTTCCTATTTACTGGCCTGGCACAGCTCCCACTCACCTTCATCTCACTGCCAGGAAAAGATCAAATTACCTCCGTGCCAGTTATCACTGGCTGCATCTTTGCTGCTCTTTCCAAGGTATTTGTGCTTTATTTAGGAATGCGGCCTTACATGCAAGGAACAGCTAGTGGCAGAGCTCAGAGCCATCAGCTCTGCGTAGGACCTGGCAGGCATCCTGGGCCTTGCTCTTCTGAGCACGTGCAAAATGCACTGTGAGCAGACGGAGAGCCCTGCAGGGCGGCCTCCCTCCACTCCGCCATGCGCGAACTTCAAAGCGGTAGGCACCCATCTGTCTCCACTGCACAGAGGCTATCAGCAAACCTTTGTGAGATGCACCCTCCTGGATGCTGCGGATTTGTTTAAAGCATATGTCCCTTTAATTGGATAATAATTTTAGGCACGCTATAAAGAGTACACAGCATAGAATTCTAACTGAGGAAGATCCAAGCCATTGTAGCAAACAGGTTCCATTCTTTTCTCCCTGAACTCCTGCAAGTGACTTTGGTACCTTCTGGTCTGTGCAGACTCACTTAGAACACCACTGCTGCGCACATCAGCATACCTCGGTGGCATCCCCAGCCACTGTGTGACCCTGGACCTGTGCTATAAGGAAATCCTAAGGCAGAATCCCTGTGAGCTTGTAAGCTGGGAAATAGGGCAAAGGAACTCACAGTAACATAAATTGAAGGAATTCAGAGCCCTGGCAGGTGAGCTGTCTCAAGACAGTGGCGCTACAGGTGCTAAGAACAGGTCAGGTCCACACACACAGCCATGGGTTTGGTCTTCCCTCTCTGGGTCTCCAGCAAGAGGCCTTGGCAGCAGCCCCAGCTCCGTCCTGATGGGAATTCTATGAACCTTCCAAGTGCTTCACCAGTGCTACTCCCCATAGCACCAGAGCCCCGGGTGACTTGAATAGTTTTCATTTGACCACCAAGATGTTCTACTGATAATTCTGTTCCATTTTGCAAAGGGTCTGAGAAAGTGTACAGGTCTAATTATATATACATATTTATACATGTGTATTTTTGTTTATTGTTACATTTTGACATTGGACTTTCTATTAAATAATTTTTAACAGTTGGTCTGGCTTTGTTCTTTCTTGGGCCTTTTTTCTTTCTTGGGTCGCAGGGACACTGGGAAGAAATCCTCCTAGTGTCCTTGTCCCCTCTCTCTCTAGTCAGGTACCCGGGGGGCCTCTGATTTCCCTCCCAAAGGCACATGCCACATCGGGTACTTGAAGGCCTCCAACCTTGTTGTCATCTCCCTTTTTCAGGACAGTCAGCTCTGTCACATCAGCTTGGACAAATTCATAAGCTCACAGACATGATAAAGTCTCAAGAATAGAGAATGGTATAAAAGCTTCTTCCCTTACATACCCCTCACCCACAGAGGCAGACAGATCACACACACACACACACACACACACAATGCTCCCTGTCAGAACCTAGACAACTTACCTAACCATTCTTTTTATTTTGTTTTGTTTATTGTTTTTGCAGGACCAGGGTTTGAACTCATGACCTTGTACTTGCCAGGCAGGCACTTGTGCCATGGAGCTATCTCCCCGGCCCCTTAGCTCACTATTCAGAGCTTTGTAGAAACAGTAGTTTTCTCATAGGTTTACTGTAAAGAGATGCCGTAGTAAGTGCGCAATAAGCAGCCATCTGTTTTCGTTTTACTCCCTCAGCTGACCCTTGTTAATTGCTCTGTGTACACCACACTCTGGGGTCCCCAAGTCAGGACTCTAGGATGTAAGCGTGTAAGTTAGGCCTGCCAGAGGGCTGCTATACACCATGAGGCCTGTACGTTCTAGTCTCTCATGCCCACACAACCTGCCACTACCTGCTGTTTTCTGAGGCTGAAAAGAATGCATTCTTCCATTGCGCTAGTGCCCAGGGAAGAGACACACAACAGTATCATAGTGCTGTGGTGAGTCCACAAGCAGCTTGCCTCTGCTTTGGCTTTCCTGTCCATGTCTGAATACGGCTGCTGGTCCCTCAGTCCACCCACTGGGCTGCCACCACTGCTCTTGGGAACAGATTATCTTCATTTCCTGATGGTGTGTGGTAAGAGTAAGGCTGAGCCAGTGCTGAGGGAGGAAAAGAGAGCTAGGCCACCAGCAAGCAGGGAGGAACTAATAACTTCCAGGCTTTCTCCTCCAACCCAGTTTGCAAGCTATCAAACAAGGGAAAAGCTCAAGCATCTGCCCAAAGTAAACCTGAATCTGAGCTTGTTCTTTGAAAAACAAACCTCCCTATCCTGGCCAAGGCTCCCTTGACATCATAAAGGCCAGCCAAGCAGAAAGGCTCCCTCATGCCACCCACCGGCTCCACAAGACACGCACTGGGTTCTGTACCATCAGGGGCTTCTGTACTTTCCTTTATTCCATGCCAGAGGGGTGTCGACGTCAGGAGACCACTGGGGCACTTCTTGGGGCTCTTCCTAGAACCAGCATTGCTTCCAGTTCACAGTGATGGTTGAGCTGAAGCCGAGGCCAGTTGCCTGGAGTTCCCTTGCTTGAAAGCAGGAGGTGGGAAGTGGGCTGTCAGTGGAGGCCGCCCCAGGCGGGGTGCTTCCTGTCAAGCTGGCAGGCCACCATCACCTCCACTGTTCACACTGCCCAGCTGCCCCTTTATACCTGAAAATGCAAGTAGAGTGATCTGGAAGAGAATGTGCTGCTGCCTCCTACCTCCTGCCATGTTATCAACCCAACCACGCATTCTTCCACAGACCCCAGCTTCCACTGGCCTGCTCTCTGCCTGTCCTCATCCCTATACCACTCTACCATCTTCATTGCCCTGTGCTGGCTCCTGCCACAGAGTCACCAGGAACACTCCCACTGCCCCCACTGCTGTCAACTGAGAGTCCTTCAGCACTCAGGTCATTGACCTCTCACACAAGCCCTCTCACCCTCTAGCTCAAAGTGGCCATGTTTCTCACTGAAGAACTTGGCATTCACCTGAGGGGCCACGTGTGTGGAAGGAGTCTTGCAAGGTTTGAAACAAAAACTCCCATGGAAAGTGAGGCCGCCAAGTGTAAGTCGGGGACTAGAAACCAGGCCAAGTTCACACTTGCTGAACCAGCTGAGGTACCCTGCTAAGGAAGGGTAGCCCCTTGTGGAATGATAAGTAGCAGAGAAGGAGCAGCCCAAAGGCTATAATGATGGAGAGAGAATTCCAGCACAGAGTAGAACGCATATGTAGCACAGTCGTCATCAGAACACACATTGCAAGTCATTCATAGCATGTCTTTGTCTGCCCTCACTTGTGCTGGAAATTGAACCTCAAGGTCCCCTCCATGTCGTTACTGAGCTACCACTGAGCTACACCTCCAGACTCAGATTATTTCTGTTAAGGAAACACGAAACACAAAGATAAATGATAGATAGATAGATAGATAGATAGATAGATAGATAGATAGATAGACAGACAAATAGAGATGAGAGAGAGATAGAGATAGATTAGATAGATGGATAGATAGATATATATGATAGATAGATAGATAGATAGATAGATAGATAGATAGATAGATAGGATAGAGAGATAGATAGATAGATAGACAAATAGAGATGAGAGAGAGATAGAGATAGATTAGATAGATGGATAGATAGATAGATAGATAGATAGATGGGACAGAGAGATAGATAGATAGACAAATAGAGATGAGAGAGAGATATAGATAGATTAGATAGATGGATAGATAGATATATATGATAGATAGATAGATAGATAGATAGACAGAGATGAAAGAGAGATATAGATAGATTAGATAGATAGATAGATAGAGATGAGAGAGATATAGATAGATAGATAGGCAGAGACAGAGATGATAGATAGATAGATATGATAGAGAGATAGATAGATAGATATAGATAGATAGAGATGAGAGAGATATACATAGATTAGATAGATAGATATGATAGAGAGATATGATAGAGAGATAGATAGATAGATATGATAGAGATAGATAGATAGATAGATAGATAGATAGATAGATAGATAGAGATGAGAGAGATATATAGATACATAGATAGGCAGGCAGGAAGGCAGGCAGAGACAGACAGAGATGATCGTTAGATAGATAGAGATGAGAGAGTGATATAGATAGATTAGATAGATAGATAGATAGACAGACAGACAGGCAGGCAGGCAGGCAGAGACAGACAGAGATGATCAATAGATAGATAGATAGATAGATAGATTTCAGAAGTTCCCCTAGACCTGTAAGTCTAGGCTCTGATTCTCTGATTCCAGGTCCCTGGTGTCTCCAGAGGCCAAGCTCCCTGCTCAACCCAGCTGGTACCTCAGGGCAGCTAGAGATGGAGCAGTAGGCAGCCGGGCCCTAGTCCTGTGGCGCACTCGGAGCAGTCCCCTTGCATGATCACCTTCTCAGAGACCTCTCCATGCTGGTGGGAGGAAAGAAAATATTGGTCACTGAGCCATGACTCCTGGGCCCTCATGCAGGCTGTTCTCCTTCCCTGATTACACTGAGGATTATGGGTCACAATCCTCTCTGTTGCTCATCCACCGCAAGGCATTCTGGATCAGCTTGTGGGAATCATTCAGTGAGTGCCGCATAGACATTCTAATGTTTCCACCATCCCTGCCAGGGACACTGGGTCTTCTCCCAAGGTGACCTCACTGTTATCAGAGTCTGCTAATTCAGTGGCCAAGGGCTTTGACTCATGCACATCCCCTCCAACTTGGCCTTTCTTACTCAGCCTCTCAGGTTCCAGTCTTTTCTTTAATGGGAAAAGAACGCATTGACTGTCAGGTGATAGACAGATACATGACGTGAATGACTGTCACATCTGGTCCTCAAAAGATCTGACCTGTGGCATTGGGAGTGGTCGCTCAGATAGGTGAGAGCTAGGACAGCAGTCTGGAAGGCACTGAGGAAGAGGTGTGGCAGGGGCTGAGTGGCCTGTAGGACAGAGAGTGCACCCAGTGAGTGACTTTCATAAAACTTAAGTGAGGTATTTGGTGCAAATCTGAATACACAAGAGGAGAAATTCCCATTGCACATCTCCTTCCAGAATGTGATTCCTCCAGAGCTTATGGCTCAAACAAATGGTACTAAGAGTGGATGAATGGTGGCAGTGGGGAGGGGATGGTTTTGTGCCTCCTCATATGCACCAAATAGAGGCATCACTCAGCAAAGCGACTTTACTGCTGCCTGTTCGGGATCCTCTACTGAGGCAGGGCCTTAGGATTACCCTGAGCTCTTCTACCCAGGCCTCAGGTCACTTCCGTCAGGATTCCTGAGGATGAGGATAAACGGGCATTTCCAAGCAGCTTTGAAGCACGAAGGATTTGAGAAACTCGAGCGCATCTACGTGCCATCAGGGTGGGGGCTGTCAGTGACACCAAGCAGAACGAGCCCTGCCTCTGAGGAAGAAACCAGGATCCCACAAAGAACCACTCAGGGAGAGGGGCAAGAATGAGCAGGGACCTTTCAAGGAGCAAGCGGGTGGCCCTCCTGAGAAAGGGTGAGAGAATGACTCAAGCCCCACTACACCAAGGGCTCAGGCTAAGGAAAGGACTCGGGGGCTTTCTGGCCTCCACACTTGCGGTTGCTCCTGCCACACCAGAGGAAGAGTCTCATGAAGCCTCTCTGACTGAAAAGCAGCCCCTTTGCTACCAACTCTATGCAGAGCAGGACTGAACCTCAGAGCTGATCTCAGGCAGCAAGTAAGCTCGTTCCCGCCCTACCTTGAACCAGCTCCCCATCCCCCACCATCCCTCAGGTCACCCAGGAAGATGTTCTTCCCAAGGAGCTGTTGACAGATGGTAAGAAGGCAAGTCCGCCCACCAGCAGCACCTTCTTGTGAAGGAGGGATCCCTGGCTTCCAGGGCCCGAGGGCAGCAGCTGCTCATTCTCACTGCAGGGTCCGCTGAGCTGAACCAACGGATAAGCAGCGTTCACACACCCTATGCCAGTGGTCCTCAGCCTGTGGGTCGCGACCCCGGCGGGGGTCGAACGACCAAAACACAGGGGTCATCTAAAGCCATCGGAAAATACATAATGCATATCAGGTATTTACATTCCGAATCATAACTGTAGCAAAATTACAGTTTTGAAGTAGCCACCAAAATTATTTTTTGGTTTGGGGTCACCGCAACATGAGGAACTATATTGCGGGGTCACGGCATTAGAAAGGTTGAGAACCACTGCCCTATGCCTTTAGTGGGAGGAGATGCTATAACTTGGATACAGAGGATGAATTCCTGGTTTAGGGAGTACATCCTGGTGAATTTGGGAATTGCCGCCTGCTATATGACCCAACTTCCGCCTCTTCCCCAGAACAGTCGCCAGACTCATGGCTAGAATTTTAAATGGCTGCTCCAGTGCAGCACGCCGGTCGTTGGTATGCTGGGCACTGGGCCACTGACCTGACGCTGGATTCATGCAGTTTGCCTTCCAACCAGACTGAGCCTTGAATACAGGCAGCACAGAGGAGCGCAACACAAAGCAGTTGCCGAGGCTCCCTGCCCCTTTCCTGCCTTCCTCCCACGGCCCTGCTGAGAGGGGAGGATGCTGTGCAATACCAGCTACTTCCCAGAGTCCTCTTGTGACTGCTGAAGGCTCCCAGGACCTTTCTTGTCTGTCACAAACCCAGGCTAGTGCCTGAGTCTGCCACAGGCTGGTTGGAATACAAATGGGGCTTCAGGTTGGGTGGTACACTCTGAGAAGGGATGCATAAAGGAGCAACGCCTTCCCAGGCTCTGCTCTCTCTATCTTCAGAGCCCCTAGCTTTGCCAAAACACAAAAGGAAGCTTTGAATCAAGTCTCCCCCAAAACTTCTTTGTCCTTGAGATGATCCATCTGGTATTTGTGTCTCTCGTGATACCATAGGATTCTGGTGTCGCAGCCCCCTCGGAGTGCTGCTAGGGACTACAGAGTTGGCCTCAAACACATACTCCCTCCTTGCTCCCTGGATGGCTGGAAGAGAAAAGCTTGAGGAGCCCCCAAAATATAAATGAGTTATAAGGATAGAGAGAGAAGCTCCAGGGCAAGCTGAGATGGTTTCACAAGTCCGTCCCGAGTCCCCCCACCCCCCTCAAGATCCAGGTAAGACAGTTCTTAGCAGAAGCTGACTGCCCAACACTGGCAGAGTCCACAGTACTCCAGGTGATTATGATATGAAAGCAGCCACCCGGCCCCAAGCCCAGCCATCCTTAGCTATGACTAAGTCTCTCCCTCTTCCTAGGTAGTGAGCACAAAGTCTTCTCTATGTAACCTTCCCAATGGCCCGTGTAAGGAGTGCCGAATGTTCATTCGAAAGCTGGGAAAACTGAGTCTCAGGCAGACTGAGTAACTTGTCCAAAGTCCCACAGCAGAACCTAGAGGCCCACAGTGCCAACTCAAGCCCACTCTACCCAGATGCCTGGCTTTTAACCACTCAACTCAAGTGACACACATGGATGGGCCTTGGGTCTACACGCTGACTGCACTCATGCCAGGGTCACCACGGAGGCCCTTTCTCCACCTTTCTCCCAGTATGCCCTGTCCTTCCCTTCCTTCAACACGAGTAGCATGCTTATACTGATCCATCCTGCCCTGAATGCCACCAGCGCTGTTAGACCTATGCAGTTGGGAGGCACCGGGTGGCAGGGGCCCCAGGCACCCTCCCTCACCGTAGGTATCACTTACCAATCTGTCTTTTTCCTTCTGTTGCCCCCTCCCTTCTCCCTCATCACCTCCCCAAGCCATTTGCTCCCTCCTAGAGCCTTTCTGTTCACCTGGAGACAGTGGGGGTTTGCCAGGATCCTCCCAGGGAATCTTAAGTACTCCGCTGAGTCTTGCCAGATCACTCCTGCCAGACCTGTTTCCAAGACAAAGCCACGGCCATGTCCCAGAGCCTCCCATAGTCCTCAGCACACTACCACCTCTGACAAGGGAACTTTATCTACTGAGCACTTGTAAATATGTTGCTGTTTATCCTATTGTACTAAAGGGCAGTGAAGGCTGGTCTCTCATTACCCGCAAAGCTACAACCTCCATTCGTGCTGCTGATTGGCTGTGGTAGGCAGCCACTGAGAGCCCTTGACAGCTAGTAGCCAGTCAGTGCTTCCCATACCTCCTGGACTGGTTTATTTCAGGGGTACAGGGGAGGTTGAGCCAGATACTGGTTAGGAAGGAAGTTGGCTTTATCAGATCAACCCTGAAGCCTCTGGCATCTGTAAGCAAGGCAACCCAGCCTCCCATGTACCCAATGGTTTACAGGTTGTTTTTCCTTCAAAGCCCTTGGCCAGCACTTCTTCTCACCAGAGAGCTGTGGTTTAGATAATGTTTTCACTTGAAACATTCAATCCTATGGTGGTATCTGGAATTGTGAAACCGTTTCGTGCTCAAGGGGGAAAAAAATGAATGATCTATTTAGAACTTAACAATCCACTGTGTAAAGAAAAGGCAACAATCACACTGCTGAAATGCTGCTTTCTGAGCATAGACTCCTGGGGAGCTGCCTGTGTAAGACCCCTGCTCTGGTTAGTGCAATGGAAAGACTACACACACACACACACACACACACACACACACACACACGTACACCTTTGTCCTTGTTTTCCTTGGTCTCTGTTCAACCTCTTCCCAGAATAGTCTCCTTGTGGGGCCTGTGGTGCTTTTGTGCTGTGAATGAGGCTACCTTTCCTCAACTGCATGGACTTTGCTCAGGGGAGATTGACTGTGTCAGAAGGTGTCGCAACCTTCGAGAAATCAGCGTGGGCCCTACTGGGAGAGGGGATTATAGGGGGAAAATGGGACAAGAAACATGAGAAATGGAGACAAGACAGGATTCTGATCAAGTCTCGTTTATTCAAAAGGACGCTTGGAGACATATATATATATATATATATATATATATATATATATATATATATATAAAATATGGGCGCCGGAAATGAGGTATTTCCGCCGGCGACATCAGCAGGCATCCAAGACAATGGCGGGCGACCCGGAAAGACGTCAGCAGTTATCCAAGGCAACGGTGGGCGACTTAAGAGCATGTGATTTATGGGAAAATAGCAGGGGGTAGGAAAATAGAAACCTAACTAGAGGCTATCGCGAGATGAGGCGGTCACTAGATGATGATGTCATTACAAAATGGACGCCAGCAGTTTGGGCTCCTACAAGAAGGCCCCAAGCAGCTTCTTTTGGGTTGGTTGGTTGGTAGGTTTGAGTTCACAGTCAAAGAGTGAGAGGAGAGCCATCCTAATCTTACAGGCTTAAATCTGATAATCTGAACAACTAATTGAAGACAACAATATGCAATATAACAGCAATTGTTGAATCTTTTTCCTTTTGTTTAGTGAAATTTTGTATCATTTCTAATGCTTTTTATCACTATGTTTTGTATTCTCCTAAAAAAATTTTTTAAGAAAGAGAGCACTCACCTAGGAAGAAAGCTCGCCTTCCTCTCAGAATAAAATGGAGGCTGCTGGAGCCTGGAGCACACTCCACAGTGTCTCTTCCATCACCAAGGAATGTTGTTTATTTAATTGAATCCTAGGATTAGAAGTAATGTGAGAATCACTGATTCCTAGACATTCCACTCAACTAAAAACTGACCAGTTTACTGAAATAACAAAAGCTTGTTGCAAAGATTACCCATAATTACTAACAGGGTTCAACTGAATTCCTTTATAACCGTAAGCAATTCCAATCAAAATCTGATTCACAGAAGTTGGTAAACTGATTTTACAGTTAATCTAAAACTGCAAAAGAGCTATATGAGCAGAACAATTTTGTAAAATAATAGCAAACCTCAAAGGCTCACACAACTTGATATGAAAAATTGCTATTAAAACCACAGCAACGGAGGTGTGATATTAGAGTCTGTATAGGCAGATTAATGGAACACAATAAGATGCCTGAAACACCACACGTACACTGTCAACTGATTTTCAATAGAAGTGTCGAGGTATTGCAATGTGGAAATTCCCTTTTCAATAAATTGCCTAGTATAATTAGTTGCTCAAATACATAAAATGAGCCTTGACTCTCTCCTCAAACAACATACACAAATTAACTTGAAGTAGATTGCATTACTAAATGTAAAATTAAAATTATAAAATTTCAGAAAAAAGCACAAAATAAGAACATTTGCAACTTTTGGATCACACTAGAACACAGCAAAGCACATAAACGATACACATAAAGTTCAACAAATGGAGTTCATCACACTTTAAAAAATACTGTTAAGAAAAACCATAATCATAAATAACAGATTGATTTTTCTTTTTTTAAAGTGTTGCCTGCTGGGCGTGGTGGCTCACACCTGTAATCCCAGCACTTGGGAGGCTGAGACAGGAGGATCGGTGCATGTTCGAGACCAGCCTGGGCTACAAAAGTGAGCTCAAGGCCAGCCTGAACTGCATAGCGAGACCCTGCCTCAAAAAGACAAAAAAAAAAAAAAAAAGTGTAAAGTTGTCTTAGTTACTCTTCTCTCGTTGCTGGGACAAGTACCCGACACTCAAAATGAGGGAAGGAAAAGTTTGTTTAGCTCATAGTTACTGGAAGTTTCAGTCCATATTCAGCTGGCTCTAAGGCAGACTGGCACATGGCAGAGGGCAACCTTTCATGGCAGCAGCTAAGAGCAAGAGAGCAAAGAGGGAGGTAGCAGCAGCTCAAGCAGCTAACTTCTCTTCCTCCTTACATTGAAATGCAAATCACATTCCCCAGGGGAGGTGCAGCACCCACACCCACAATAATCAATTACAAATTCCAGAAACCACCCCACGACTTCAGGAGGCTTTGGGGGGACACCTATACACAAAACATAACAAAAGCTGTATCTGATAAAGATGTATATTATATATTTGAGAAAAATATATTTAAAGTCATTAGTCATTGTATAAATACAAGCTAAAGCCACCAGATAATGCCCCCATACACAACCTAGAGTGGCTCAAAATAAAAATGGCTAAAATGTGAAATGTAGGACAACTGGAACTTTCATACTTTGTCAATGGGCATTCAATGGTGTATACAGTTTGCAGAGTTTTAAAATAGTTCAGCAGCCAGGGATATAGCTCAATGGTCCAGCACCTTCCTGGCAAGAGCAAGATCCTGAGTTCAATTGCCAGTACCAAAAAATAAGATAAAATAAAATTTAATTGTTTAAAAATAAAAATTTTAAGCATGCACTTACATCATTTAAATTCTTACTCTTAAGTATTTATGCAAACCTTATTTGCCCAAGTTGTTTATCATAGATAATCCTAACCCTAACTCTAACCTTAAGTAGCAATTGGCTGGTACCTGAAACCAAGAAAAGGGGGAGAAAAAAAAGAATATATAGGGAGTAAAAAGCAGAGAGAAAAAAAAATTAAAGGGAGAAAAATTAAAAGGGAGAAGAGGGCAAAAAGAGCAAGAAAAAGAGAAAAGAAAGAAAATAACATCCCCAAGCTCAAATAAACTGATGAAAAGAAACAATGAAAGATACAGGTGAATGTTGTGGTGTGTAACTAGACGTTAATAAACCTAACTTTTAAAACCAGATGTGCAAGCCCAGCAATCAGGAGGTTGAGACTGGATCGCTATAAGTTCAAGGCCAACCTAGACTACATAAAAAAGAGCCTCTCTCTCTTTTTAAAAGAAAAAGTAAGATAAAACAAAATTTCACAAGATAATAGGGAAAAAAAAAGCCAACAAGATAATAGGAAGGGTAACAATGTAACCATTAATACATTGCACATTGTTATCCTTAAATTAGTTGCTCCAAGTACAAGATGTTAATTATCCAAACATAACACTTCCTCTTAAAAAAAATTTCTAACTTACATAAAACATAGCTTGGAACATAGACAGTCATATATGTGAATCCTCTTTATTATATTTAGGGACAATTCATATCCATTATGGCCAAATTTTACATTTATTTTATCTAAATGTAGTGATTTTATATTTATATCCTTCTACTAGAGGGAAAGTTCCTCCTGGACTGGACTGCAGTACCTAATACCCACTACCTCGTAAAATAATCATCTTAAGCATCCTATCCCAATCATGTCAGAATAATGCCTACCTCTCTCTGAGTTACCTCATTGTTATGCAGCTGCAAGCTTCTCAGGGCTATAGTCACTCCTGGGCACCTCTGTACCCAGCACCTGTCCTAGTCTCTGGGACATACTGATATTTCATTTCTCTTGGGAGGGAAGAAAAAGAAGAGAAATAGAAGATCAGATATCCATCTTGAAAAAAAAAGATACCCATCTTGAAAAATATCTATGTAGTGGCACGGGCAGGAGCAGGTTCCTATAAGCTACCTGTGAGCTTTCACCTGGTGTTAAGTTGGGTACTAGTCATTGGGCCACTATCAGGCCACGGAACCTCTCTGGGCTCAGTCATCCCATCTCAACAGGAAGCCTGGGCCAGGTGAGCTGTTCTGTCTCCAGCCTTGCTTCTGAGGCACCACAGTCCTCTCAGCCAGGGGAGCCTTAGGTATTGTCCTTATTACCTTGCCTCCCCAGGACTCAGTTTCCAGGGTCTTCTGCATCTGCCCTACCCTGACCCCTGCTCAGTCCTCTGCCCTCTCCTCTGAGCTGGAGAAGTCCATGGCAGTGTCATTCAAGAGCACTGATTGTCACATCCTTGCCCAAGCATGCTGCAGAACAACTTTTGATGCAAATTAAGCCTGTTGGCTTCCATCTGAGTTTAACCAGGGGTTTTCTGGATCCGGGCTCATATCCTCATAAACAGCCGAAGTCCAGATGGCCATGCCTTTATATCTTCCTTCTTGTCTTCTTTTAAAGCTCATTAAATTCCTCTTTCCACCCACTGCCAGAGAAAAGTTCACTGCGCCTTGGAAAAGCGCATTTCCTCCTCTCCACATCCTCCATGAATAAGGGACAACAGCTGGTCTCAGGCCAGGCAGCCTGTCCTCAGGCCTGTGTCACACATGGAGGTAGGAGATGAAAGACACAGTCTCCTTCCGGCTATTCCTCACTGTCTAATGTTCTAAGGGTTTTTCTTTTTTTAATATACCAGGTATCAAATCCAGGACCTCACGCTGCTGAGCTACATCCCCAGCCTCTCCTCATTACCTGACGAAAACACAAGAAGTAGCTATTGAGGAGGATTGAGGTCAGCTCCATGAGCACATGTCCAGCCCCTAACTGAATTCCTTTACTTCTCAATACAGTAAGCAGAGGTCCTGTCTTGTTCACGCACTCCTGGATTCTGCACACTCCCTGTATGTAATACAGGGGCTTCCATAGTTGGCATTCAGGAAAAATCTACAAAATAAATAAATGCATGTCACGTTCTTTGCTGTGTCCCCAGCACAGGACTTGGCTCAATAAATCCTTGCAAAATTGATGAATAGGGGAGGGACAGAGCAGGGTTTTGCCGGCTAAATAGGCATCTACTCAGACAAGAGACATTAAAAGAAAGCGGATGGAGGTGCCAAAGGCAGAGAGGACGGCATTTGTAAAGGCAGGCAAAAGCACAGAGCTTTTAGGGGACAGCAGCTTGTTGGAAGTGGCCCAACATTTTATTTTAAATGAGTTTAAATCAATGAGTTTTACAGAAAAGTGCCAGAAGACCACCCAGGCTGTCTCGTTCCTTTCCCTCTACCATCAGTTTATTTGCTTTAGGTTAACAGAATCACTGACAGTGTTTTCACATTTCCACTCTATCAGTTGTCACTTTTTGTTTGCAAGAGATGCAAACTTCTTTCAAACTAGTTCAAGCAAAAGAAGCAGCAAATGATTCTATCAGTGCTTCTGCGTCTGTTTATTAATACTCACCTATCTGTCATCCTCCTGTCTACCTATCTGCAGCCCTGTAAATGCTTCCACATTTACAGTAAGATTATAGCCCAATAAGCCCATCATGCACTGACAATCGGGTAAATCAAAACGCACTTAGTACCCTCGCCTACCATCACAGCTTAGCAACACACACGCTATAGTCTGCCGATTTTTTCATTAATGCATATGTGATTGGTGATTGGTGGTCATGTGGCTGACCAGAAGCTGTAGCCACTGCCCAGTACCATGAGATAGTATTGTACCACACATCACTAGCTCAAGAAAAGACCAAAATTCCCAAATTTGAAACAAATATAATGCCTACTGGATGCACATCACTTTTTCTCCATCATAAAGTCAAAAGATCTTTGTCAAAGTATCTACTATAGGTCAGGGGCCATCTGTTTTGATCTCAGATCTGGGTTTTCTTCTTTCTAAGGAATCCTCCTTTCTCTTTCGCTCCTTCAAACAGCAACTCCTTTGCAATCACCAAAACAGGCTTCTGTGGTCCCAGCAGCTTTAGAAGCAGTCTCACAACTTTCTTTTATAAAATTCTAAAAAGAGACTTTGACTGGTTCTGTCCAGGTTCGCACATTCACTCTGGAACAGTCCCTGAGACCACTGCCAGCCTGTGTCTTGTGGCCACCAGTGAGACACAACACCATGACTGACAGGCTGAGGAGAAAGAGAGGCATGTTCTCCAAAGGAACAAAATCAACCCATCCCCTCCCACCTCATCAATTATGCCTATGTTGGGGGCAGCTGAGTGCCAAGACTGAACAGCTGGAAGCCACATCCACACATCCCCATGCAGGAGAGAAGGAAGCAAACTCTGAATATGCTTTTTTTCTTGTTGCAGTGGAGCCTCTTCTCTGAGCCTGAGTTTGTCTGTAAAGTGAATATGTTGAGCTAAATTCATAGCACCTTCAGGGGGCTGGAGACATAGCTCGGTGGTCTAAGTGCCTGCCTGGCAAGCTCAAGGACCTAGGTTCCATCGCCAGTACCACAGACAGTGGTGGCCACTGAAACTATGCGTGGTGAGGCACACCTGCAATCCCAGCACTAGGGAGGCTGAGACAGAAGGGTCGCTATGAGTCCCAGCAACATAATGAGACCATGTACCAAATAAATAGAAGATTTTTAAAAAATTTTTAATGCCTTCCAAAAAAAAAAAAAAAAAAAAAAAAAAAAAAAAACATTCTGGTGTTTCTGAATAAGATAATTACATTTCCACTCTGGCTCACTTAACTTTGATCATAAAAATCTATTTCCTTGATTGATTGTTTCATGAGGTATATTTGGATATTTTACTTTTGTTATACTTAGTCATTTCACAAACGCTTGACCTTAGTTCAGCAAAAGAGCTCCATCTCTTTTAAGTGCATTTTTCATTTTTTAAAATTTTATTAATTTTAATAAAAAAGAAATAACATTGAGACCGTTTCAAAACACATTAATAGGACAGCCACAATAATTAATACAATGCATATTGTTGTCTTCATAGTTGTTCAGAGTACAAGATGCAGACATGATAATTTTTTTTTAAAGATTTTTTATTATTTTTTTTTTTTCTTGTTTCAGAACCTTTGTTTGTTTATTCACTCATGTTCATGGCTGACTCAGCCCACCCCGAGGGCAGGGCTGGCGCAGCATGTGGTGCCGGGGATCAAACCGCGGTCCCTGAAGCCGCCCAAGCTTTCCCAAGCAGGCACTTTAGACCACTGAGCCATCCCGCTGGGCCCCAGACATGATAATTTTTCTAAACACTATTAGAACAAACATTTCTTCTCATTGAACTAAGAGAAAGTAGTTGTATGCATAGTCCAATAATCCATAATAGTAGTGGTTTATCTTGAGCCTTTTACAGCTCAGCATATTAATATGGCTTTACTTTTTTATATGTTGTGGTTAAACTTTTCTGCTGGATGGTTAAGACCAAATTAAAGCAAGACCTATGTAACAAAAAATGTAGCTTTTATATCTGACCAGGTGAGTCAAATCCCCTCAGGATTTACTCTGAAACCATGTATAGCATTTTGTAGCTCTTTTGTCCATGTCAGCCATCTGGATGAGTCACGGCTATTGTTTGACCAATTTACTCTCTGTGAAAGCCTGAGAGAATGTTTTCTCTCTAGGTGACTATCCTTGGTCACACAATACATCGTCAATCCCTTTCCTCTGTAGCCTCATAATCTCCTTGAACAGAAAATTTGGCATTTTTCTGCCTCATTCAGAATCAGGATTGTTATGGACACATATCCTCTTCTGAAGTTGTCGGGGCTGAAGTTTCAGGCCTAGCCTTGTTTTCATTCTTGGGTCCCAAATTTTCCTGGTTTTTGATTGATCTTGGGAGCTGCACGAGGAAGAACCATTGTTCCCTGAAGTTATCTATGTCTACCTGACCTTGCGGAGAATATTTTGGACTGAAGTCCCTGAATCGGAAACTATTTCTGTTTGATATTCATTAAACCCCCTGCCTGACTTGTGAAATGCAGGGAAGTCAAAATCGCAGCAATGCTAAACCCTCCTCAGAGGTATGGGTCTCAGGCTTTCACCAAGCACATCTACCTGCTCCTGAACCTCCTACAAGCCCAGCAAGAAGAAAGCAGGGGCAAAAAAAAAAAAAAAAAAAAAAAAAAAAAAAAAAAAAAAAAAAAAAAAAAAAAAAAAAAAAAAAACTGATATGCTCAAAGTCCACATCTGGTTAGTAAAATGTAAAGTCCAAATCTCATGACTTCCAGCCTCATCCCCCTCTCTTCCCTTTCAGAAGCAGCTCAGTGGGGCACACGACATCCAGGGACCTATATGCATTTTTAGAGAAAGCCCTTTCCTTCAGCTCAACCCAATCAGCTGACATTAGCTCCCCAGGGATGCTCAGACAGATCCAAGCTTTCTCTGGGCTGTGGAGGCTGCATCCCCTCCTAGCCTCAGCTCTGTCTGTGGCCACCTGTTGGTGTTCCCTAGACCAGTGTCCTAGCTAAGGGCTAGCCCAACTGCACCCTGAGCTCCTCTCCCTCTGCAGAGAAACCCTGTTCCTTAAAGATCACAGCTTTCTTAGATTGGCTTTAGTGGCTAAGATCTGACAGCAACCAGAACTCCAAATTTGAGAAGAGCTGTGAGTGATCACCCAAGCTTTTTTCCCAAAGTCCAGTACCAATTGCAACTAGCCAGCTGTTTCTTAGCATATCCTCTCACTTATAAAAGTATTTATCGAAGTTTCACCACATTCTGGGCAAATTAATGAAGTTGTTTTATTTTTGTAGAATATTAATTTGCTCCGTGTGTCAAGGTAAATGATAAAGGCACTATCACCCAGGAAACTGCTCCTAGGATTTCTATATTGTATCAATTAATAGCACATAGAACACTCAAAAGTTTGCTGCTCTTGACCATCTCCCCCACGCAAACCTTCCCTTGGCAATTGCTACCAACACTACCTCTGTTAGCTTCTGAGATGGTCCTAGAATCAGCCTCTTGCTCTCCACACTCCCCAGATCTCAGCACGTCAGCCTGTCTAAGCCCATTCCACGCCCTGGAATCTCTTCTCTCTCTCTTCGGGAAGTATCACAGGTAACCCAGTCATCTTTCTCCTGGGTACTTCAGTGTTCTGTACATGAAAACCACATTATCTTCCAAACAAAGCACTGTGGTTGTACTTGCCACAGAAACACCCATTAATTTTCCACAGTTGATAGGATTCTTTCAGTCACTCAGCCCACATGTTGAGCATCTGCTGTATACCGATTACTCTGCAGATCACAGAGATGCAACTGTAAGCAGCTACAGCAATAGTCTAGATGAGAGGACAAGCATAGGCCAGCAGGTTGCAAGGGTGACCAGTGCTCTGATGAAAAGTTTGTGTGACAAGAGTACCTATGCAAAGTGGAAACCCTTGAAGACATAGGGGTAGGCAGAGGCTTCATGAACAAAACCCAAACTGCATAGGAAACACTTCAAAGAACCAACAACTCAGATTTAATTCCCATGAAAAAGCTTTTGCATATCAAAGGAAATCACCAACAGAGTTAAAAGGTGACCACAGAGTGAGACAAATTTTAAGTAACTGTCTCTCAGATAAGAACTTCTATCTAGAACATATAAAGAACTGAGAAAAATAAGACCCTCCAAATTCAAAGACTTAATCCAAAAGTGGGCATCTGAGATGAATATATACTTCTCAGATGAAGAAATACAAATAGAAAATAAATATATGAAAAATGTTCAACATCACTGGTCAAGAGATGAAAATTAACTCTGAGATCCCATCTCACCCAAGAAAGAATGGCTATCATCAAGAAGTCAACCAACAACAAATGCAAGAGGGACTGTGTGGAAAAAAGAACACTTCTCCACTGTTGGTGGGTGTGAAGACTGATACAACCTCTATGGAAATCAGTGTGGAGATTCCTCAGAAAACTAGGATTAGGCCAAGTGTGGTGGCATACACCATAATCCTGGCACTTGGGAGTCTGAGGCCAGAGGATCAGTGTGCGTTCAAGACCAGCCTGGGCTACAAAGGTGAGCTCAAGGCCAGCCTGAACTGCATGGTGAGACCTTGTCTCTAGAAGACAAAAGAAAAAGGAGGAGGAGGAGGAGAAGGAGAAGGAGAAGGAGAAGGAGAAGGAGAAGGAAGAAAAAGAAGAAGAAGAAGAAGAAGAAGACGAAGAAGAAGAAGAAGAAGAAGAAGAACAAGAAGAACAAGAAGAACAAGAAGAACAAGAAGAAGAAGAACAAGAAGAAGAAGAAGAAGAACAAGAACAAGAAGAACAAGAACAAGAACAAGAACAAGAAGAACAAGAAGAAGAAGAAACAACTAGGATTTCACAACTAGAAGACCTAACATCTGCTGTGCTCCAGGGGACAGTTGGCAGATGCCAAGCTCCAGTTTGCCAGAGACCCCATAGTGCCCTATGAGTCTGAAGATCCTGTCACAATCTTTGCACTGTTGATTTTCAAAACTTCCCTGAAGCTTATTTTAAACACTTGAGCTTCTAAGTAGAACATAAGTCAGGGAGTCTATTTATCCATGACCCTCCCACCTGGCTCTTCCTTTGGGAGTTTACACCATTATAGAATATTTGTATTTATTTATTTATTTATTTATTTATTTGGTATAGGGTCTCGCTATGCACCTCAGACTCTTAGTGACCCTGCTGCCTCAGCCTCCTCAGAGCTAAGGTTACAGGTGTGCACCACCGCACCTGGTCAGTGGCTGGCACAGCATGTTGGCATGGGATGTGGTACCAGGGTTCTAATCCCCTTGGGCTTGCCAGGCAGGCACTGAGAGCACTGAGTTATCTTTCCAGCCTGCCATTTCAGAATCTGTAACATGAATCTTGATCCTGGTTCAGGACTTGGGTAGGACCCCAATGCCTTGCCTCTAAGAAATATTTTATGATGTCCCTGTTATATTCCTGCAATGAAATTAATTTTCGTGTAATTACATGTAATATACATACACATATGAACTTTGACAATCAGCACAGTGTTCTAATTAAAATATCAAAGGAAATAAACATATCCTATGGTGACATCACATGTGCTTGAAGATGCAGAAAGATGCAGAGATCTGGCCTGATGACATTAGATGCCAAGATGAAGAAGCCAAAGGGTTACATGCAGAAATAGGAGCTCTTTGGAACCAGAGAGATAGCTCAGTGGACTAAGTCCCTGCTTAGGCAAATACAGGGGCCAGGGTTCAATCCCTTGCACCATGTGCCACATAGGTGCTGAGCCGACCACTGAGACCGGGCATGGTGGCATACACCTATAATCCCAGTTCTGGGAAGGCCAAAGGCAGGGGGATCACTACGAGTCCAAGCTGTGTAGTGAGACCCTGTACCAAATACATAAAAAAGAAAAAAAAAAATAGGAGCTCTTCAAATGTGACAGCTGTGTGTGTGTGTGTGTGTGTGTGTAATAAATCACACAGTAGACTGTCATCAGGGATGTGTTTTATACAAAAGACACAAAACTGCCCTGCCAATAGTAACACTAAAGTCTGGAACAATGCAAAATCCAATCTTTCTTTGATTCACAACTCTACTCCTAGAAAACTTCATGTACTGAAAATCATGAAGCAAATACTTTATCTTCATGTGTAATATGGAAGTCAAATGCAAGCTCCGGTCATCCTAAACATGTTCTGCACTTAAGAATCCACAGAGAGTCACCTGGAACAGGGAAGCTTTGTGGGGTGGGCCAGCACCCAGAGCCTCGCAGGCAATCCAGCCTCTTCCTTTTCCGCTGAGTGCCAAGACCACCCCAACCCTGCCACTATGACAACCCAATACCCGTGCATTTCCAAAATCCCCCTTCAGGGCAAAGATTCTCAGTGAGAACTTCTGCTCCAAGCCAAGCAGACGTCCAATGAGGGGGAAGGGATATGGATCAAAACTCCAGTGTTTTCTCATAGAATGATGAAAATAAGGCATTGCCTCAATGTGATTTTCTGGGACTATGGACTTGATAGACTTTTGTTCAGCAAAGGAATCAGCAAAAAATTTAAAAGACAGTAGTGAGTCTGGGGTTAAGAGCTTCGCCTCCCCCTTGGGCTCTGGGAGGGCATAAGGACACAGCTACTCCCCTGTGGACCCTACTCACCCTCCCCAACTCTAGGCTGAACGGAAAACCTTTACTCTAGACACTGTTTTTAAAAGAAAGAATAAAGAGAGCGGGTAGAACTGAATGAGATTCAGTTCTGTCTCTCTCATCTCCTGCCTATTAATAGCCCCTTTGATGAGTCACACTGAAACATTTTTTCACTGTCTCTGAGAGTGCTTTTACCCAGAATAGTTCTTGAGTCATTTTTCTTTGCTTCTGTGACATTGAGCTGGCCAACATGGACACTTTTGTTGAAGAAATGTGCATGAACCCCTGGCTCCACTGGGGCTGCACGGGGCAAGGCTCAGAATGAAAATACCACAAGGCCCTCACAAAGGTGGAAACTAGAGGTGCCACGAACTCCTCAGACCCCTCCCCAGAGACCAGCCTCTCAGGTCTCATGGAAGAAACACCTCTTCTTCTCTGTAAGCATTGGTACTGTGTATGCTCCAATCCCTTATTAGCTTTTGTGCTACATCCTCAGCCCTTTTGTTTATGTTTTTATTTTATTTTCAAGACAGGGTCTTGCTAAACCATTAATTGGCTTAGGCTGGCCTTGAACTTGTTATCCTCCTGTCTCAGCCTCCCAAACCCCTGAGATCATAGGCATAGGCCACCATGCCCAGCTTCCTTTTTCCTTTGAAAAAAATGCTGCTGTAATTCTATACAAGTGTAAGGAAGGGACAGAAACAGGAAGAGCTGGATGCTTCTCCTTCCAGTACCTAGTGCCAGAGCCTTCCCCTCCTTGTCCATCAAATCTGAACCCCCTCTCGATGAGCACCTCCCTTCCCTCATTTCATGCCACCCCCACCTCATTTCCTCCTCTGTCTCAAGCCATTTTTAACTGTCAGACTGGGAAGGATCTGACCTGACAGAACAATTAAATATTAATACCTTGATTGAAGAGTCTTGTGCAAATCAATTAAAAATAGGCTGCATGGGTCTGCGGCATTTCTAATCTATTCTTTCTTTCTGTCAGGAAATCTCTTGCTGCAGGGCTTGGGCCCCAGTCCCCTGGAACTGGGAGTGACTCTGGTATGAAGGGGCTGAGTAGCAGGTCTCCATCCTCCTCAGACGGGGCCATGTGCAGAGGCTGGTGGGGCCTTTGTCCTACCATAAGGATGGACAGGAGAGACCACTATCAAAATCTTTCCAGGTCGAGTTGCTGCCCCCATTTAGCTTCATACTGTGCCACTTTGCATCAGATTAGGTAATTATTTGTCTTCTTATCTCCATTGCATCCTGGCATGGGAGGGAATATACCCAGGGTGACATATTTCTACATAGGTCCCCACCCAGTGCCTGGAACCTGATATGTGCTTAACAAATGTTTGTGCAAAGAGCACACAGGACAATGAAGTCTGCCCCTTGTTACAACTTCCTTGCTTCTAGTTGCGAATCTGTTGAGTGACAATTAAAACCATCATTCCTCCATTCCAAGTATACTTGAAGTAGCACAGGGACAAAAAACATAATGGACATGAAACCTAGGACAGATGATGATTGATTTTCTAATCTATTTCTAAAAAGCAGCAGAGTGGGCAGCTTCTCCCAGACCCTGGACAAAGCTGCTGACCAACCTTTGGTGATACAGAATCTGGCTCTGAGTTCTCCAGAAATGCATGGGCCAAAGGGCTGACGTCACTACCCATATGGTTTTTATTTTCTCACCAAGAAGAACACAGATTGATCTGTGGATCTGAAGAGATTCCTAAAGCTGAGACAGGAAACCTCACCTACCCTAAACATAGATGGTTTTGCAGGGTTGTTGATGCCTAGAAAAAAATATATATTTTTTAGAACACAAAGCTCAAGAAAAGCTTAATAAGCAGAGATTTTAGTACACACTCAAAAACATGGACTGTAGCCCTCAGGAGAGAGAGATGCTTCATTTCCTCAAGCAGGGAGCCTTTTGCCTCTCTCAAGGGGGAAGAGCATGGCCTGCCTATCAGAAGAGAACTGCCCCACATTACAGGTATGACCTGGTCTTTTTTTTTTTTTTTTTCCCCCAGGTGAATAATTTAAGCATTCTTTGGATTCTCTCAACCTGTTTCTTCATTTTAGGATTGGATTCCTGCTCTTTACTTTCTCAATTAAGCCAATTTATAGACTTTCAGTACTCCTGAGGAACCTGGGGTGTGATGCATCTGGAACTAGCAAAGGGGCCTAAATTTAAGCCAGGGACTTCTGATGTGGATCACCTTGGGTAAGTGCATCTGAGACCCATGAGTTAAGGCTTCTTAAAAGTATAGCATTTAGTTGTGATTTCTTCTCTTTTTTTATGGGGGAGAGGGGCTAGCTTTTATTTCTTCTACCCAATTTCAGATCTTCTGAGAGTTTTTCTAAAACTCTATAAATCAAGAGGCACTTGCTATGTGACCCCTTACATAGAAACCCTTGTGTCCCTCTGCTGCCCTCCTTCTGCTCACGGACCTGCCCACTTCCTGAGCTGTGTCCTAGGCACTCTCAGCTCATGGTCCCTTCAGAGAGCTACTCTGCTCCTGTGCGCCCACAATACAAACTCCTGGTGGCGCTGTCCCCCATCTACCTTGCTTTACTTCTCCCCATTACACTTGCCACCTTTCTCTGCCCTCATTGTTGTCCCTTGCTGGTCCGCCTGCTAGCTGTCGCCCTCACTAGATCATGAACTTCATGAGAGCAGGAATTCACCGCATATGCTCATTGCTGGTCTTAGATTAGCACTGGCACCTTGCAGGTATTAAATAGCTATTAGCCAAATTTTGAGTCAAAGATATCATTTGAACCATGATTTTTGGAAACCAAAAAAACACTGCTTTCAAGGGCGGCTCCTGTGCTCTCAGGGCTTTAGGTGAGTATGCAATAACAAGGTCCAGATGTTTTAGTTCCTTATAATACAACTGCACACAGTAGCACAGTGCAGGGGTTTTATAAACATTAAGAAAGATGACTGTCAAGTGTCTCATACCCAAGGGCCTACGAGTGCGTTGGCAAGCCTGCCTTCGCCCAGGTGAGCTCTTCAGACCACTCTTTAGCTCCAGCAGTCTAAGTATGGCTCTTCAGGACTGTTTGAGGGCAGATCATCTGGCCCAGCTCTCAGGTAATGGGACAAAGTGCCACCCACCCTCAGATGTGTAAGGACTGGGCTTACATTCTCATCCATAGAAAAAGTAAAACAACATCAGCCTGAGCAGGGAAGCAGGGTGGCTATGGGCAGAGCCAGGGATGCACTGGGAGAGAGAGAGAGAGATCTAAGCACTGTCAAGGGCTGACACAAAGCCCTATAGTCAAGCCTCAGATGCTGTATTATCTGTAATAGTTCTCTGTTGCTGCATAACAAATTACTTCCAAGCAGCTTAAAATGACAGACATTCATAATCTCACAATTTCTGTGCATGAAGACCTTAAGAGCAGCTCAACTTGATGGCTGTGGCTCTGGGTGTCTGATGAGGCTGTAGCCATGACAACAGTGGAGCTACTTGGTGGAAGTTGGAGAGTTTCAGGGTTGATGACCGGTCCTCCCTGATGACCTTCAACACCTCCCCTGATGGTCACCTGAAGGTCTTTATGACATGAAGCCACAGTCCTTCAGAAAGGTAGGTGAGACAAGAGAAGCCAAAAGAAAGCCTCAGCACCTTTAGGCCTAGCCTCGAAAACCACACCCTGTCATTTCCTCTATGTTCTATCTGCGGAAAGTGGATTGCCACATTCAGATCATACTCAACTGAAGAATTAAACCTGATCTCTGAAAAGAAGGAAAGTCAAAGAGTCTGTAGACATGTCTACATGTGGAGAAAGAGGCCTTAGCAATCAGTGCCAGAAAAGACAACGGACTGAAGAATTAGACATCATAGAGCTCACACCTCAAACCCATCCCTTACCAGCTGGATGGACTCAAAGACCTTGGCCATCTCTGGCCTCTATTTTTTTTTTTCTTGTTTTAAAATGATGATAATAACATTCATTTCGCTAGGTGTAGTGAGAACTAGAAAAAATGCGTATCAATCTCTCCTTTAGACACATGGTAAGTAACTCAAGAAATGGCAGGTGTAATTAAATTATGTCATGAGATCTCTTACTCTTTAAATTTTGAAGAAGTATAAATTGATATACTGCATGATGTTAGGCATGTATAAATGACTTTAAGGAAGATTATTTAAAATACTTATATAGATAGTAATAAATGTTTATTCCATCTATGATATTGGTTTATTGGTTTGGTACTTATCTTGTCCATCTGGAATATTTATGTAAGACAGACAGGGACAGGGAAAAAGAGAGAGAGAGGGAAGGAGAGAGAGAGAGAGAGAGAGAGAGAGAGAGAGGGAGAATTCTGCCCCTAGTTCTCCAAAAATACTTTATAGCTTCCCAAGTATCAGTTAGATAGCAAAAAACATTTAAAACAGGGTTTTAAGGCAATACTAAAGATTCTTCCTAGAAATTGATTCAAGAGGAATATCTCTGGTGAGGAAGTAGTCAAGCACTTCCAGAGGAATGTGGGCCTTCTCCTTGGGGATGCAGTCCATGTTTCTGTGGAGCCTGTAGCACCCCATGAATGCGTGGGCATGGCTCACCCTGGAGAGCAGCACTTCTGCAGGGGTTGAGTCCACTGGGGGTATCTGGTGAAGTGCATGGCAGATGACCCCCACACACTTTGGCAGTACTTATCAGGAGTGCAAATTAAACAGACCGTAACAATAGCATGAGATTTTTGGACACTTCCTAGAGCTCAGGTAATAAGCCGGGTGTTTCCATGTAAGATCTCTTCTATATAGTACTCCAAGAAGGCAACACTGCAATTAACTCTGCTTTGCACATAGGAGATGCCTGCCTACCCAGAGAGTGAGCAGGAGCGTCCAGGTCTAGCCCTCAGGGATGCAGAGCTTGCCCTGGGGAGCCCTTCTTCGTGGAGCCTGGAGAATGAGAATAACATGCAGCAGAAATGGGTGGGGATGCTGGACCCCTGGAGAGCCTGGAAGCAGCTTCCCAGCAGGCACTGTGGGCATCGGCTCAGGCGACGTCAACTGAGGACTCCAGGATAGCAAGCAACGTCAGCAAGCCGAGGGTCCAAGAGCTCAGGGAAACTGCCTGCACCGAAGTTTAAAACCATAGTTGTCCTAGTGTAGTCCACATGGTACACTACAAAGGAGTCTCTGTAGCCTGGAGCCTGCGCTTTGGTTCTGAGAGACGCTCCCCTAATAGCTCAGTGGACTAAGCGCTTGTTTAGGTAAGCACAGGGCCGAGGTTTGATCTCTGGCACCACATGCTGTGCCAGTCCCGCCCCTGTCTGGATGTCCTCACCCCAGGGCGGGGGGGGGGGGGGGGGGCGGCGGCTTTCCAAAGCTTGTTAAACCTGGACCCCTTGTTTTCATGCCCTCACCTCAAGAAAGAGTCACAAAATTGTAGCCTGTCAATCCTTCCAAATTTTTCCTAGTCTCCCAGTTTTTCTGTTCAAGGAGATTATGGGGCTACAGAGGAAAGGGACTGAAGATATACAATGTACCTAAGGAGAGTCACCTAGAGAGAAAACATTCTCTCAGGCTTTCACAGAGCAAACTGGTCAAGCAATGGCTGTGACTCATCCAGATGGCTGATACTGACAACAGTTCTACAAACCACTGTACATGGCTTAGAAGTAAATCCTGAGGAGACTTGACTGACCTTAGGAGGTATAAATACTACAGGTTTTATTGTACAGTTCTTGCTTTAACTTGCCCTTAACCACCCAGCAAAAAAGTTTGACCAGGAGGCATAAGACATAAAGCTAGATTAGTATGCTGGGCTGCGAAAGGCTTAAATCAACAGCTTCCATAATTCCCAGTTTTGCCAATAACCCCACTGTGATTATGGAACATTGAATTATGTATACAACTACTTTCTCTTAGTTTAATGAAAAGGAAATTTTTTGTACTAATAATGATTAGAAAACTTATCACATCTACACCCTGTGCTCTGTATAACTAGTAGGAGGACAACAATATGCATTGTACCAAATACTGGAAATGTACTGCTAACGTGTTTTGAAATTGTCACATTGTTATTTTTTATTAAATGCAATTTAAAAAGATGGAAAAAAAAAACCCAAAAGAAACAGTCACAGCACTTCCAGCTCCACTCAGCAGGAGGCCAGGGTCCTCACTTTGTAAACATCCCCAGCCTGTGCAAGGAGAGAGCAAAAGGATAGGGCACCCACCCCGGGGGGAGGGGCAGCCTGCGTACAATGTAAGGGAGGAAAAAAGACTTGCCCTCCTCATTTTTGCTCTTATTGCTTCTGCTGTCTTCCGCTGGCATGCAGGCTTGCCCCTCTGCCAGGCCACTCTGCCTTGAGGCCAGCTGATTATAGACTGACACCTCTACAAATTGTGAGCTAAGTAAACTTTTCCTTCCTGAACTTTGAGTGTTGAGTATTTTATCTCAGCAACTAGCGAAGACTAACTAAGAGCAGTGCTCAGAAATGAGCTATCTGAAAGCACTATAATGTTATTCTACTATTTCATACCTTGCTTATTTCCCCTCAATCAATGTCATGGCCTATTTTTTCTTTTTTGATTGATTGATTTTTGAGATAGAGTCTTGCCATGCCATCCAAACTAGTTTTGGTCACTTGGGCTCGAGTGATCGTGCTCCTCAGCTTCCAGAGCAGTTCAGACTACAAACTACAAGCGTGTGCCACCACGCCTGTCTCAATTGCCATCTCAGCGTGCCCCAGGGGATTGAACCCCCGCTGCTGCTCTCTGCCTAAGCAGGCACTTTAGTCTGCTGAGCTCTCTGACCGGCCCTTGATTCTTTCTCCAGTTCTGGTTGGACACAAACCAAATCAAATTTGGGGATTAGGTTCAATGTTGAGTTTATGAGGAAATTTGGTTCAGTTCTCATCGTATTCAGTTTATGGTCAGAATCATGGAAAGAACTGAGTTTGTAAATTGAGGTGCCACGGGGCTGGGGAGATAGCTCTGTGGCACAAGTGCCTGCCTGGAAAGTGCAAGGTTTTGAGTTCAAACCCTGGTCCCACAAAAAAAAAAAAAAAAAAAAAAAATTGAGGTACCACTCTATATTTATAAAACATATATTTTAACATATTGTTCATTGTGTTACATAATATACAATTATATATTACATAATATACAATATTCATAAATACATGAAATTTATATGATGTAAATATAAATATGTATGCTGTGCACATTTATAATATACAAACATGTATACACTGATACATATATGTATATATGTATATATGTATGCTCTGTGCATTGTATTTGTCAATCAGTCTCTACAATTCTATCCTGTAACTATTATTCTCCATTTCTCAAGCAATGAAATTCATTAGAATTTAATTCTGCACCCCAAGGATGTACAGTAATAACACATTGGGAGTGTAGCTTGTAGCCCTACATTGCCTGATTTCAGAGCCTGGGTCTTTTCTCTAATGCATCATTCTAATTTTCTCATAAGTAACAAGACAGGAATATCAAATTCTAGATCAGAAAGGAAGTTCAGAGATTATTCATTCAGCTTCTATCTTATGGGAGGAATTGGAGCCCAGATAATGACAATGACCTGCTCAAAAACATATAGCTAAGTGATAGTTATTCTCACTGCTCAGCATCTGCTCACGTTAGGGCCAGAGTTGTATTCGAACCCTAAGTACTCCGTGTGAGATTCTGTTGGTACTGCCCCAAGTTTAACTAGCTTTACTGCATCTCCTTTATAGACACAGCATTACATGACAAACAGTGTGCACTCGACTTACCAAGAAAAAATCTGAATATGCATAAAGCAGTGTGTGAAAATGAGCTCTGGGATTTTGGTCTTCTTTATACTTCCAGATAGATAGATAGATAGAGAGAGAGAGAGAGAGAGAGAGAGAGAGAGAGAGAGAAAGAGAGAGAGACAGAGAGACAGAGACAGAGACAAAGCGAGAGAGACAGAGAGACAGAGACAGAGACAGAGAGAAAACACCAGAGAGAGGGAGGGACGGAGGGAGGGAGGGAGGGAGGGAGAGACATAGAATCTAATAAAAGTAGATAATCAACAGCCCCATATGTAGTCTTTCTTACATTCTTGGGTGTCATATAACGATATACAAACACATACACACGTATTTTAGGGTTGTCAGTATGTGTTTTATAAACATATCCCCCCACTTTCTAAAGTTTGCTTTTCTCACTCAAACACACATTACAGAAATCTCTCCAAATCAACGGGCAAACTGTATTTTTAAACCTGGCACATATCTGTCACGCCTTTACTCACTCCCTGTCCTATAAATTCCCATTTGTGCTTGCTGTTGCTTCCAGCGCAGTGCTACACTAAGTGAGTACCCTCACACTGTTGGACAGAATTCTAGGAGTTGGGCTGATGAGTCAAAGGTGTACAGATTGAAAATGCTGAGAGATGCTGTCATGCTCGAGGTTCTGCGTTTCCCCCAGCAGTCGCCGACAGCAGTGGAGTTGCTCTTCCACGGTTTGCCAGCCTCACGGGTAAGGGGTGCTATGTCACTGTTAACTCTAATTTGCATTTGTCTGATTCATAGTGTAACCGTGGCCAACACAGAATGCTATGCTCTGTGCAGGGCTTTCTGGGTGCTGAGGCTCTATGGGGAGCATTTTGTACACACTAGCTCTTAAGTCCTTACAGAAATCCAGTGAGACAGATCCTAACACTGTCCCTCTGTGTAGGATGAGGAAACTGAGGCACAGGAATGTACCATAACTTGGCCAAGGTGGCACCACCAGGCAGTCTGTCTCTTCTGCAGCTCAACAACTCCAACCACTATAGTGGGGGCCAACAGCTTTATGAATCCCTGGCAGTTTGGAGTGCTGTGTACACACTGCTTCCCTGTATATTTTACTCACTTTTCTATTTGATTTAAATTGTCTCTTTTGAAGAACTTTTTGACATGTAGCTACTGATAACTTCTTTAGCTGCAGTATTTGTTGCAAATATTTTCTTCTGAACTTATTATCTCTTGATCTTATGGTACTTTTTATCATGTGAGTTTTTAAATTTTATATGTACAATATATATCTGCATAAATTACATGTATGTGTGTGTGTGTGCTCCTGTATGATTCTCCCCAACATACAGGTTACATATTTAAATTTCTTTTCATTGTTTTAGGATTTTAATCAATCAAAATTTTATTTTTGAATATAATATGAGGTTGGGAACCTAGGTTGATAGCTCATGGTGCTGGTCCTCCCTTACAATGTATTCATTCCTTATTGGACTATTATCTTGTGTATGTCATGTTACTATGTTCATTGAAATCTATCTTAGAGTTCTTTGTGTTATTCTAAGAATTCTGTTAGTTTTTTTTTTTTTTTTTTTTTTTTTTTTTTTTTTTTTTTTTTTTTTTTTTTTTTTTTTTATGGCAGGCTCAGCCTGCCCTGGGGGCGGGGCTGGCACAGCATGTGGTGCTGGGGATCAAACTGCGGTCCCTGCTGCCGCTGCCTAAGCGGGCGCTTTAGACCCCTGAGCCATCCCGCCAGCCCCGTCTGTTAGTTTTTATACTACACATTCAGCAAATTTTCTGATAGGAATGTCCTCTTTCATTATACTTTGCTAATAATTTTATAGCTATGCTTGGCTATGGAAATCTTAAAATTATGGACCCAATTAACTAATTCTATTAGATTCTAATTAGAATACTCTTAATCACACATGTTACTAGGGAAGCTTGTACTTTTATGATGTAATATTTTCCTTTCCATACTGTATATTTTGATTGTTTTTCTGACCTGGCCTTAGATTGTTTTACAAAATAATATAGTTTTGTGGGCATAGTAGCATGCATTTTTCAATACTAGCACTCAGGAAGTTGAGACAGTAGGATCCCTATCAGTTCAAGACCAGCATGGAATACTTAGCAAGATCCTGTCTCAAAACAAACATATAAAAATTATAGCTTAGGGCCGGTGGTATAGCTCAGCGGATTTAGTGCTTGCTTAGAGGAAGCGCAGAGGCCAGGGTTCGGTTCCTGGCCCCTCGTGCCACGCCGGCCCGCTATAGAGCGCGCAGAGCTGGCAATACTGGGCATGGTGGTGCCCAGTATGGTCTGTAATCCCAGCCCTTGGGAGGTACAAACAGGAGGATCACTATGACTCAGTGGTGAGACCCTAAAAAAAATAAAATAAAAATAAAAATTATAGCTTAACACACCTGCCTCTTGTGTCATTCTTATCTATATAGTCTAAAAATTTTATTAGTCTTAGTAATATTATATTTCTTAGATTTTCCAGGTATAAAATTGTGTCACCAGGGCCCAGCGGGATGGCTCAGTGGTCTAAAGCGCCTGCTTGGGAAAGCTTGGGCGGCTTCAGGGACCGCAGTTTGATCCCCAGCACCACATGCTGCAGCAGCCCTGCCCTTGGGGCAAGCTGAGCCAGCCATTAAAAATGAGTGAATAAACAAATAAAGGTTCTGAAACAAGAAAAAAAATAAATAAAATAAAAAATTCTAAAAAAAAAATTGTGTCACCAAATTTGATATATGTCCCTTTTCTTTTCTAATATTTATTGAAAATATTTTAATGTATTAATCTCTTGTATTTGCCAGAGCTTCAAGATAATGGTAAGTTATAATAATGGTTATGAGCATGTCTGTCTACTCCTTATTTTAATGAAAGTAATATTCAGGGGCTGAGGATATAGCTCAGTGGAATTAGTACTTGCCTGGCAAGCACAAGTTCCTGAGTTTAATCCCTGGTATCACACACACACACGAAGTAACATACCTACTTCAACATTTATAATATTTGTTAATCTTTGTCATATTTACATGCTTTCCTTCTATTTATATAGTTTTTAAACTAACAGTGTGCCCCTTAGTATACTAGTGAATTACATTGATACTGAATGATTTTCACATCCCTAGAATAAGTTCTACTTGGTTAGTTTTTTGGGAATCACTCAGGATTGAACCCAGAGCTTTCACCCTAGCTATACCCTCAGCCCTTTGTACTTGTACTTTGAGACAGGGTCATGTGCAAACATGCCTGGCTTCAAATATTTTTCTTTATGATGCATTATGCATTATCACTTGTTCAACTTTTCAAAACTATGTGTTAGTGTGGTTAAACTATATTGTTTTTCAGTTTTAAACCTTTTAAGGCTTCCTCACACAAGTTTATTTACTAGGTACATTTTTCTGGCTTATTTTTATTTCAAACATTATTTCTATTCCTTATAGTATTCTGTGACTAGAATTTACTCCTTAATTTGTGCTTTAATTTATTAATGCAAATCCAGGGGCAGCAATGCATTTAAAACTGTAAGCCACTTTTTCCTGAAAAGATGGCCATTCATAGTGACCTCTGGTAGAACACCCTTTTGTTCTGGGACAACATGAATAAGCTCTTTGTTTTCATGAAGTTTATTTAAAGAAAATCATGAAATCATCCCTTTACTAAAGGAAAGATTCAGGCCTTGGAAGCAAAGTGCTCTGCAGGGTGCTATAAATGCACATGTCTGTGTGTGTCTGAGCTTGGCTTTCTGTAAACCAGGTTACATGTCCTTCTGTCTGGTGTCCTTTCTGTTTGTTTTATGATGTGAAGGAAATGAACAAGAAAAGGAAAAGATACCTTCCCTTTTCTGGGCAAATTTGTACTGAATCCTGAAGAGAATTTAAAAAGCATGGTTTGCAGGACCTAAAAAGTTGAGAAGGGGTTCAGTAGGACCAAAAATAGGATATTAAAAAAAAAAAAAAAAATGGTTGAACCTGAGGCAGCTAGGACAAGCATTTTAAGAGTGAACAACCTAGAATGTGCTGATAAAATACATTTCAGCACATTCTACATTGGGTAGATTTTCTTCTGAGCCCCGCCCTGTGGGGATGAGCTGACATCTGCAGGAAGAAGGGTATAGTTCCACTTCTAATATGCTGGGAAAAGGAGCTCCTGGGAAAGACATGAAATGTAGGAAATCCGGCCAAGCGCTTGGCTAACGCAGAGGATTCTCTTCCTTTCTCATTATGGGAAGTCAGGTCTGGCTGTGAAGGCTTTCTGCGGGAGGCAGCAGCCCCAGCCAGCAGAGCCGGGCCACTGTGACAGCTGACAGGATAGCCCCCCCCCCCGAAATTATGTGCTCTGGGAGTGGCCGTGTCTTGCATATGTTGTGACACGTCCTCTACTATGTTCTAATTCCCTTGGGATGTCCCAGCCCTTCGGAAAGTTCATTGTAAGAGCAGTAATGCTGAGGTGAGCTAAGGAGGCTGCTCCCTCATGGGGGATGAGGAGGGAAGCTGGGCCTTCATGGCTACATCCCTCACACAGCCTGCTTTGGGCATGCGGATAGCCCAGCATGCAGATGTGGGCTCCTCTGGGGTCCGCTTTGGCTGTAGAGAACCTCCTTGCTGGATCATTCCCTTCCTGGGCAGCCCTCCTATGGGAACTTATTCTTCCAGTTCACAAAGTTCCTGGTCCAGGTCACAAAAGGCATATGAAGGGCATGCTGTTGTTCCCTATGATTCTCCGCTGCAGAAGGTTTGTTGGAGCACTGTCAGAGCTCTTCCAGGACCTTATCCTCCCCTTTTCTTCCCTTCACAGGTGTTGATTTCTGATACACACTGCAAAGTCCAGCTCTGTCCTACCGTCCATCTTGACAGAGTCCTGACAAGTGCTGATTTTTGACACACATGGTAAAGTCTAGTTCTGTCCTAGCATCTGTCTTTGTACAATTCAGACAGAAGGGGACAAGGGCTCAGAGCAGCAGTGCACTGTCCCAGCAGGAAAGTGGACAGGAGGCTGTAGCCTGACTCTGGGTACTCTGGAGGCAGAGGATCTCTCTCTGAAATAACTGACTGGGTCAGGTGAATAAGGCAAGCCTGTGCTCATGAGTCCTTCTAGTAGCACCTGGCTTGACGCCTCTGATCCTTGCGCCTGACTCCTTAGAGGGGGTCAGTGGAAGAGTGGCATCAGTATCCATCTTGCCTCCAGCACTTTCCTGCAACTTTCTCTTAGCCTAGAGCGACTCTCCATGCCTGAATTTCCTAGTTATTCCTATTAATCACTACTTGTCACTGCAGGTGATAAGTTTCCCCATATCCTACCATTGCATTCTATAATCCAATAATTTCTGTTTTAGGAGCATAAATAACTTCTCCTCTACATTACACTTTTGGTTCCCCAAAGCTTACTCCCCATTTCTCCTTCCAGTTAAAATAAAAGCAATCAAACCATTTACTCATATATCAGCTCAACAAAAGCTACTAATGCTACACCAGCCCTCGGGACCATTTCCTGCAGGGTCTGACCACTTTGAGAAGCAGCAAATCCTGTCTTTCAATTAAGCTTACCAATGATGTGCTGGGAAGTCAGTACTCTGTGAAGTAAATAAATACACAGCTCTGATTTGGTAGCTTGTGCTGATTTGCAGTTTCTGAGGTGCAAATACTTTCACCACAATAGACTTCAAGCCAACAGGAAGCTTCCACAACTTTTACCAATAAGCTTGTAAAGTTCCTGAGTATTTAAGCCAACTTCCGAGGTCCTGCATGCCCTAGCACCCACACACCACCGGCAGGGCTTTCCTCCAGTTCTCCAAGTCCGCCCCTCCTCCAAATGTATCTTGTGGTCTTTGCACTGTCGTTATTGATGCACTGTCACTCCTGAGCTCTCTCCTGGCCCTCTCTGACAGACAGGTGTCACATAGCTGATCCTACATAATCCCTGCAAGGTCAACTATCCCTCTGCCCAGTTCACATCTCAGAGTTACTTCTGGAGAATTTTCACCTGCAGTCTGGCCTAGGTCAGACAGAAAGCACAAGGCGCTACTGCTGCTGGGCAAAGCAGTGTACCGTTCTTACTTTTTAACATAGTGAAGCTCTTACAAACATAAATTCATTCTATGCTGTAAAAGTAATAAGCTCCTTTGCAAAGGAAATTGGAAAGCAGTATTAACTCTTGTATATTTTAAGTCTGTTGGATGTTGTATAAAACTTATATTCTTAGGTCTCGCATCCACAGATTAATACTTTTATTTTTTTACTTTAACAATATTTTTTATTGTTTAAATTTAACATGGGTTATGTTACATATTTTCATCATCAGATCAGTTTAGATTAATACATATAGGTATATAAGATTGATCAAACAATTAAACATTAACCCTTCTAAATCAACATTATTATTTTTTCTTTTCCCCTTTCTTTTCTTTGAAAGCTGACATATTGCATATTGTCCTCACAATCGTTCTACAGAGTACAGTGTGTGGGCATGACCCACCTCCCTACTGATGTTGCTTAGGAAAAAAAAAGGAAAAGAATATACTTCTCTTTGGACTAAGAGGAAGCAGATACATACACAGTCAAATGTTCTGCAATTGCAGTGTGCCACCAGTGAAGCTTGTGATGTTGGAGGCTATTGAATCTAAGCCTCCTAAAGCTCGTCTCACCAATCTAGCTCTGTGTTTCATGCATTGTAATTAAGCATTTTTCCCCCTGCTGGGTGGTCAAGGGCAAGTTGAAGCGAGACCTGTATAACAAAACATTCTTATTCTTTTTTTTTTTTTTTTTTTTTTTTTTTTTTTTTTTTTTTTTTTTT
>PVJA010004402.1:0-40682 GCA_004027025.1 Myocastor coypus | reverse complement strand
TCCCATTCCGACGCAACAATTACCCATTTTGATGGGATGCAATGGTTCGGAAAGGGATTCGTGTAAAAGAAATAGCAACAAGCACAGGCGCCACTGTGTGTGGAGGTGAGGGAGTTTCCCAAGGGCACTGATCCTAACCCACGTACCGGTGTGCCCAAGGAGGGCTGGAGCCCGCCCTCTCCCATGTGCCTTCTACGTCATCTTCAGCCTTCACTAAAGCCTTTAATGACTTAAAGACTTTAATGACTAATCCTGTTTAGAGATGAAACTAAGCAACTCACCCCGCTACCTGGAGGCCTACTGGTCCTGGTAGGACCGAGCATGGACTTTTCTTCCACTCCATTCATTTCTAAGCCAACCCCTGTCTGGCCTGCGCGCGCAGCTAGCTTCCACCTCTTATCAAATAAGGTCGAGCAGATCATTTTCCTTAGAAGGCTGCTGGGTGCATTCAGTGACGCAGCGATGGACAAAACCTTAGCACAAGACTAAGGGTTCACTCTAACCCAAGGCAGAGCTGAGGCTCGAGCGCAAACGTCCCTGACTCCAGGCCCCACTCTGCACAATTGCTTGGACTCTCCAGCAAAGCTGCTGCTGTCTGAAGGCTGCCCTGAAGTCGGACACCCGCCTTCAGTGGGGACACAGCGCCCCCAACGGGCGTGAGACGGTGGGCGTTTCTGTCTTCCCGGGGCTGTGGGGGGGGGGCGGCGGCGGCGGCGCGCTCTTCCTCCTCTCCTGCTGGCTCCCCGTTGTGGGGTTGGCGTTGCTTCGGCCTGGCCATGGGCTGCCGACACGCTCTCCTTGTCCCTCCAAGGCCTCTTCCTTCACCCCAAGCCCAGTGTCCTCCTTGCTGACCCAGCACCCCTAGCAGCTGGGTTTCAGAGGCGTCCCTTGGAAAGCAGGGGAGCCGGGTCATGAGGACCTGATATACTGCCTCTCGCACCTCCATCGTGCAAGTGGCCTCGCCCAGGCTCCAGAAAATGTCAGCGCGCAGGCTGGGAACACCGCCCTCCTGCTGGGCGACAGGCGGCACCAGCTTCCTTCGGATTTGGGGCCAACCTGCCCGTGAGCTCGCTCTGTGCCCCGGGCCCACGACTGAAAGGCGAGCCGACCCGAGAAAGATAGGACAGCGGCTCCCTGAGCGCCCCTGCAGTTGACGCCCCTGGGTTCAACTTGGGTGGTGGAGAGGGTGAGAGTGGCTCACGGGAGGCGCTGGGCGACTGCTGCGGGGCTCAAAGGCCGGCACCCCGGGGAGCAGGGCCTACCCAGCTCTGCGCTGGAATCCTGCTCCCATAGTGCTGCTCTTACACCTGGGCCAGTGACATTTCTGCTCTGCCAGGACGGACGCCCTTTAGGACGTCAGGGGGCTGGAGTGGAAGGCCAGCTAGTGTGGCGGGTAAAGCAGGAAGGGTTTTGGAGAAAGCCTTTCTGTGACCTCAGATTGGACTGTGGACTTGTTAGCTCACTGAAGCTTCTTGCTCTAAAAAGTAGGGGTACTAACAATTTCTTTCTCGTGAGGACCGATGGAAATGAAATGGCAAATCCATGTAGTTTACACTGGGATCACTGGGATCTTGTACGGCATGAAGAAAAATTTAAACCTTGCCAGGCGTGGTGGCACATGCCTGTAATCCCAGCACTTGGGAGGCTGAGGCAGGAGGATCAGTGCGAGCTCAAAAAGACAAAAAAAAAAAAAAAAGAAAAGAAAAATTTAATCCTTGCAAAGGTAATGTTTTATCTCTAAGTTTAAAGCCCCAGAAGGTAGGAAGGCAGAGAGAGAGTGAACATCTCCAGGCCCACCAGGGGGCCATGCTACCGCTGCGTGCCTTCAGCGTTTCACCTCTCTTTACACCGCAGGTAGGGCTGCTGAGAGATCAGCAGCTGAAGGCTGACACTTTGCTGGCATACAAGAGAAAGAAGGAGTGGGGGTGCGGGTGGGATAAGACGGAATGCCTGCTGCGTCCAGACACCTAATTATAAAACAACGTCATAGTGAATTAGTAGGCCAAGTCTCCAGCTCCACCAGAATGAAAATAAATCGGCCGCCAGAAAAATCACAAAGCAAAGTCTGTTATTGTCCCCACGGTTCTGGTGATTCTGGGCATGAATCAGAGTTCTGATGGGGAGTGGACCTGCATTCTTAGTGTCGCGCTAAACAGAAGTCCTTCCGGACTCACCTGCTAGGTCACCGCAGAGATCCCTGTTGCAGTTGGAGGTGTGCAACCACGTGAACCTGGCCAGGCATCACGAGGAAACGTGAAGGTAACTCAGGCCTCCAGGAAGGAACACTTTGATACAGTCTCAGCAAGAAGAGAATATTAGAGATGTGTTCATAGAAAATTCTTGTGTAGAGTGTCTTATAGCAAGGATATCCTCAACTTGCTGAGATATTTCACAGAGGAGAATTGTGGTTGACCATCGGCTTCCATTAGGGGGGTCTCAGATATCCACTGGCGAAAGGCAGTGAGTGGCAGCGCCCTGAGTTAATTCCACCTCTCACTTTTCCCCTCATTCAACCACAGTTGTTGAGGACCATAGCATAATGATTGGAAGAGAAACATGCAACATCCCAAGTAAGAAATACTGTATACTTTTAGGAGATAACATCTGTAAGGGAGCAACCCCGAGGCAAAAGTTTGAAATTATACAAATAATCACAGCCTGCATGTGGGCTAGGATGATACCTGAATGCTAATAAGCTTGATATCTATTGTGCAGGTGAACTTGGAGTCCAGGCATGGTATTCTAGGATGAGTGGTCTACAAGATAGAGCCAGGGCAAGGAGGCCAGTTAGGAAGTGAGCACAGTCACAATTCCCCATTGAGAGGACCCGTACTGTCTCACAGCATTCCCTGCTGCCTACAAGCACCCAGGCTTCCCCTTCACTTCTTGGTTGCAAATTGTTCTTTCCTATCTGACAAATGAGCTTCTACTGGCTGAAACCAATGGATGCTTCCTAAGCTTTTAGCTTTTAAGGCCTTTCTGTTCCACTTGCATGGTTAGATACTAGCTCTGACTGTAAACTACTCTAAAATAGTCTCCTGCTGGTTTATTTTGGGTTGTTGCTCTGATTCAGGCTTTTCATCTACCTGCCCATCAGTAAGTATTGTGTTCATGAGACATCTAACCCTAGGTGCACTGTGGGACATGTTTTGCTTATTTACAACTTCTATAGCTAAAATCCTATATATATATATATATATATATATATATATATATATATATATATAATCTATTAATATTAAACAGAAACCCAAAATGAGGAACTTTCTGGAGGAAATTTTATCACTACATTTGGTGTCAGCATTATATTTTAATGAATTTATCTCTACCTACAGTATCCAGGACCAGATAAATAAGGTCCCTTTTATCTAAACTGTGCTACAGCTGTGCCTACTTGTGTCCATAGTAAGGCCAGTGGCATTGGGTGACTGAGATGAGAGACAAAGAGACTTCAGCTGTGACTTTCTGCTGAAGTCTTTTAAACTCCCCTCCCTGGTTCGAAAGAGATACTCTGCTTCGCTCTAGTCTCTGTTCGTGAATTGTTGATTAAAATTAGCTAGGAAACTCCATGGTGGCTGGAATTTTATTTTGTTCCTTGTTACTTACAGAGACTTAGAAAATTCCGACACAGAGTAGAAAATCAGAAGTATATGTGAAGCAAGTGAGTCCTTTCTGTTCCTCATCTGGGTGACAATGACAGTGCCCACGTGCTCCTGATTTGTTCAGGCAAGCAAGATGATAATGAAAACTTTGGCTAAACTGTGCAGGCCATACATTAATAGCTTAGAGGAGGTCAGTTTAGGATTTATCAGTTTCAAATTTTATATAAAGTTCTTATTCTATCCAAAAGATCCAAATCCTTTCAGAGAGGTCCAGAGTGTGGCATTTACAACCTCAAGTGAGGTAAAGCTCATGGACATCATCAATCAGGCCCTGACTTGCCTGCATGTGAAGAGAGATCTGCAATTTGAGTTGACACCTTTCTCTTCAGTTTTTAAAGTTTACTATAAATATCTTAAAATTTGTAGATGACATGCTTTTCTCTGGTTGAACTCTGGTCATATTTTGCTTTTGTTTGTTTTACAAAGCTTACTTTAAAAGTTCAAAAGAAAGTACAATAATCTAATGAAAGACCTCTGCCCTGGAGAGCTATTTGAGGTCTGCTCTGACTGGTAGGGTCCAGTGTAATTTGCTTACCTACTTGAACATTGTAAAATACAAGTATAACTCACTTCCTGAGAGCTGTGTCCTAATCAGCTGTGCTCACTTTCTCCTTGATGAGGCCAGCGCAAGGTCTCCAGGGCGAGTCTACCCGAGGCCCCCAGCCAGATTCCGGGTCCTTGCTGCATTCATCCATGCACTCTTGACGCCCTTATGAACAAGAGGCAAAAGCAGCTACTGTCACAGGCTGATCTTTCCCCAACTTTTCACTTCGGATTTAGCTGTTTGTACTCAAAACTGATGCCCCATCAGTAACTGGTCCTTACAACAAGCCTTTACATTGCCTTCAGAGTTGGGACTAGTAACCTATGGCTTTTTGATCACATACACAACTTTTCCTCAAGAGTAGTACCAAGTGGAGGATGCTTTGTCTTTAGTTTCAAATATATTGTTGTTGTTGTTGTTTTGTCTTTTTGAGACAGGGTCTCGCTAGGCAGTTCAGGTTGGCCTTGAGCTCACTTTTGTAGCCCAGGCTGGTCTCGAACTTGCACCGATCCTCCTGCCTCAGCCTCTTAAGTGCTGGGATTACAGGCTTGTGCCTAGTTTCAAATATATACCAACAAATTACAGCTCCCTTTACAAAGGGGCTGCCGCCTGCTCAGCCTAACTTGCTATGAGGACAGAAAGAAGCATGCTCTGTCCTGGGGGTGGTGACCCCAAGTGATGGTTAGGCACTAAGAGGGGCGCGCCTATACCTCTACTCTCAGATGCCAGGATTTAGGATCAATTCCTGCTCAGCCAAAGCCATTCCTGGAATATGTTCCTAAGGGTGAAACTTGTGGGTTTACGACTATTAAATAGCAGGTGAGCAGATTCTATTCCTAGAAGTTCATTTCACAACTATTTCCTCGGGAGGATTCAAGAGAGGCGGTGCCCTTTAATGATATGTAACAGACATGTTGTCATCTGTAATTCTGAAGTTTCTGAGGTTTTCTTCATTATGCCCTCTGCTTTTTAAAAAAACCTTGAGCATTTCTTTCATTTGTGTATAGGGGCGTGCTGCATTTTGAGGAAAACTCTCAAAACAGTTTTGGACACAAGCCCTGGGTCCTGCCCATGTGCTAGGCTCCTGTCTCCATACTCCTTTAGCCTTCTTTAACACATGTTGTGAAACATGTGCTCCATGCGTGCAACTGGGCTAGCACAAGAACACAATGGTGAACAAGTTTTAACTGCTATGCCAAATACCTAAAATAAGTATTTAATTTTTTTTTTTTTTTTAAAGAGGTTCATTTGGCTCACAGTTGGGGTGTTCAAAGTCCAGATGATAGAATACCAGCTCTTGCCTCCTTCGGTACTCTGTAATGGTGCAAGCCCGCACCAGGCAAGATTACACCTGCCGCAGGAGGCCCAGAGCACAGGAGGGCCATGCTGACCCTGCCCCAACAACCCTCTCAAGAGCACCACTGAGAGAGACCAGGAGCAACAGCTCCAGCTGTTTGAAGGCACTCCCCCCGGGGCCCTGCAGACCTCCTACTCATTCCATCCCTTAAAAATTCAAACACTTCCAAATTCTGACACAGTGCAGACAAGACCCCATGTGTGTGGGGGTGGGCGCAGTGTCACAGGTGAGTCATATCCTAATTACAGCATTTTCTTGACTTTACCATGATAATGGTGCAAGAGGTTTGGTGCCTTAACATTTTCTTCTCTGTGTGTTTCTCTCTGTGTCTCTGGTGTCTCTCTCTCTGCCTATCTGCCTGTCTGTCTGTCTGCCTGTCTGCCTGCCTGCCTGTCTGTCTGTCTGTCTGTCTCCCTTGCTCTATACACCTGGGAAAGTATGTGTACATGTATGTGCTGCTGGGTATTGTACCCATGGTCTCACACTAACTACATCCCTAACCTGTGCATTTTTCGTTTGACACAGGGTCTCACTAGGTTGCCCAGGGCACCTCAACTTCTCAACTTGTCATCCCGCTGCCTCAGCCCCCTGAGTGGTTGAGATGACTTAATTTTGTAAATCAGAGGATGCAAATCTTATGTGCCACTTGTTCATGTTCATTTGTATGGGCTTGGCCCTTGGCAACACCTAACCATGCTGCTCTCTCTCTCAAGGAGGTTGCAGATCTCTCTCTCTCTCTCTCTCTCTCTCTCTCTCTCTCTCTCTCTGTCTCTCTTTCTCTCTCTCTCCCTCTCTCCCCCATCTTCCTTTCTCTTATTAAGATCCAACATCCTATTAGTGATGTCTACACTTTCTTTAAAACAGATTATTTTCTTCAAATGATATTTAATTTGAAAATCAAAAATATCAAATAGACAATCCTGAAACTATTCTGTATCTATCAAAAACAGAGTAAGGGCCAGCCAGATAGCTCAGCAGATTAAAGCAGGTGCAGGAACAAGGGTTCAATCACCAGGCCTGCCATGATAGTCCCGCCCCCAGGGTATGCTGTGCCAGCAATTGAGACTAGGCATGGTGGTGCACACCTGTAAACTGAGCTCTTGGGAGGCTGTAAACAGGTGGGTCATTATGAGTCTGATCTAGTAGTGAGATCCTGAACACCCTGTAAACCCTTCCCTAAAAATTAAAAAAAAAAATTTAAATTTAAAAAAACAGAGTAAAATTCTACCTGCTTCCCAGATCTCCCACTATCTCCAAAAACTTGAGAGAATTCCTCTAACTAAGTTTGCTGTGAAAGCCACCATCCCATGGCCAGCTGATTTGCACCATAGGATTGTGCTGGGCTGAGCCTCTCAGTTCCCCCTCCAGACCTGAGAGCGATAACTGCAGGATGAGCCATGGCCTAGTCTGACCCTCGAGACAGTCATCTCAGTTGTCTTTCTGTACATTTTGAAGGGCTCTGCTACCATGCTCAGAGTGTATGAGCAAAACCACACACCTGCATGTCCATCTAGTGTTTCATATCATGCCCCGAGGTACTGTAAACCCAAGAAAACTAGGATCCAATTTTCAAAAGACAGGCACACAGAGTGTGCACACAGGCACAGGGTGCTTTCCCTTCTTACAAGGCCATTTCCTCTTTTCTTTAGTGCTTGTGCAAAGAATCCCTCACTCCCCAGTGTAACCAGCAGGTTTTTACCCTGCACTTCAGGAAGGTGGGGGAGGACTAAATCCTATAATTAGGCCAGTTCTCAGATACTTGCAAAGAAGTTCGCAGTGTATGCAAATATGGGCATATACTGCAGAGAATCTCGAAGGTCTGCCATTTGTGCTGGGGAGATGGAGGGGGACAGGGAAGAGAGAGTCCTAATTCAGACCTAGCATAATTTCACCATCTTCTGGAAAAACTCCCCATGGCACAAACCTTCAGCTTCCTTGCCTTTTTACACCCCCACAGTTCCCCCTTCCTTGCTGGGAGAGGCTTTCCAGAACAGAACGTTTTTAAAAAACTATTGGTTTCAGCCATTATTGCCTCCTGTGCCCCAAATCTTTCCCAGAATTTAAGGGAAAGGACAAGACGTTTCTGTTTTTGCTGTTACTTGCTCATTTTCAGGTACATTGTCTTCCTAAATATGAAAGCAAAGCATCCCACAGTGCCCAGTGCTGATAAGGATGTATAGATCCATCAGCTCCTGCCCAGTGGGATTGCATAGTAACTGAAGCAATGACTTTACAAAGATAGTTTGACACTTTCTTTGTTAGTTGACTGATTATCATTACACATATTTATGGGGTGAAACAGTGCTATATGTATGTACACTAGGGAATGACTGAGTCATGAAAATTAACTTCTCAGGGCTGGCCAGATAGCTCAGTGGACTAAAGCACCTGTCTAGGCAGAGCACAGGACCAGAGTTTGATGCCCGGCATGCCATGCCAGCCCCACCCCCTGGGGCACGCTGAGAAGAGTAATGAGACTGAGTATGGTGGCACACACCTGTTTTCCCAGCCCTTGGGAGGCTGAAAACAGGAGGATCACTACAAGTCTGATCTCTGTAGTGAGACTCTATAGGCCCTGTACTCAAATATTTTATAGTAGAAACACTTGAAATATAATTATCAATATTTTTTTGTGTGTGGGACTGGGGTTTGAACCCAGGACCTTGCACTTGCCAGGCAGGCACTTGTGCCACAGAGCTATCTCCCCAACCCCCAGTTATCAATAATTTTTTTAAAGTATACAACACATTGCTATTAACAGTAGTCACTACGGCATGCAATAGATCTCAGCATTCCTCCCGTCTTACTGAACCGGCGTTTCCACTGACTAGTAGCTTTCAGTTTCCTTTGCCCACCCACTCCAGCTTCTGGGAGCTGCCTTTTCCTCTGCTTCTGAGTTCAGTTGTTTTAGGTTTCACCTATGAGTGAGATCATGCAGAATTTGTCTTTATGTGCCTGAGCAATCTCATCTGGCCTAAAGTCTTCCAGGTTTACCCATGTTGTCACAAATGACAGTATGCACGCTGTCATCACCCACTCCTCTGCCCATGGACACATGTTGCTTCCATCTTTGCTACTGTGCACAGTGTGGTAGTGGACGTGAAAGTGTGGATTCTCTTCCATACACCAATTTCAAATATACGTATTCCAAAAATTCAAAGTTGGTTTAATATGTGAAAATCAGTCAATGTAATGCATTGTGGTAATAGCGTAAAAAATACACAAATTATGCTACAGATGCATAAAATCCATCTATAGATATTCAACAGTCATTGTGTGATCAAAATTATTATCAAATAAAGAATAGAAGTACTGAACCTGAAGAACATTTCTGAAAGATATATAATTAACATCACACATAATAATGAAATATTGAATATTTTCTCCTTTATTTCATAAACAAAACAGAATAACTACTCTTTTAAAAATATTTTAAAGAGGAAAATAACAAAAACAAAGTAACAACAACAAAGACAAAAACAAAACAACACAAGCGTCTCTCATCAATGTCATACTGCTTGTCCAAGTCAGTTTTACGAGGACAAAAAGTGAAATAAAATCAATACAAACTGGAAAGTAAAAAGTGAAACTTTTATTTTTTTTGTAGACAGCACAATTATTTACACAGAAAAACTCTTTTAAAAACTACAGAATAAAATTATTAAGACCAATAGGTGAATTTATCATGGTTTATCACATAGGTCAATATTATTATTATTATTAATTACTACTACTACTACTACTACTACTACTACTACTACTACTACTGCTGCTGCTACTACTACTAGGTACTACAGATGGAACTCACAACTTTGTGATTGCCAAGCAGGTGTTGTACATTAGTCAATATTATAGAAAACCATTTTTATGCCTATACATTAAGAACAAATAATTTGAAAATAAAAATGAAATCAATTCTTTATCATTTGACAAAATCCATGTAAAAAACATTCTACGCTCAATGTTTGAAAATGTTGCAGATGGAAATTATAGAAACCTCGTTAAATGGACAGGCATGCCAGTTTCAGAGCATGAGTGACTCAGTACCACTTCAAGTATCTGTTCTTCCCAAACTCGATCTCTAGATTCTATACAAATCCAGTGAAAATCTGATCAGGAATTATTGACGTAGCTGACAAGCATATCCTAAAATTTTTATGAAAAGACAAAGAACCTAAAATAGGCTGAAAAGAAGGCACCAAGATTGAAAATCACAAATCTTGAAATAACAGTCCTAAACATAACAAAATTTGAAGTCTCACATTACCTGGTTTGAACACTTATGAAGAAACTACAGTAATCAAGACAAAATGTAATTTTCAAAATTGTCAAGAGAATCTATTGGGCCAGTGAGATAGTGTAGTGGTCTAAAGCGCCTGCTTAGGTAAATTTAGGCAAGTGCACAGGGACACCCAGCACCACTTGCTGTGACACCCCTGCCCTCAGGGTGGGCTGAGCTGGCCACAAAAACAAAATTAAAAGAGGGAGAGGAAAAGGGAGGAGAGAGAGAGAGAGAGAGAGAGAGAGAGAGAGAGAATCCATTAATTTGACCATTTCTTACCTCAGGACAATAGCAGGCTATGTCTATTAAAGCAAACAAAACTATATTGTATTTTCCAAAAAAATTTATATGTCATTGTTCTGAAGATGATTTTAATTGATACATGGACAAATATGTTTGCTTATTATTTATCTATGATACTAGGGATTCAGCACAGATAGCACTGAGCTGTTTCCACTTTTTTAAAAAAAGAAAAAGTAAAACAAGAGTCATGACAAATTCACCAGATCAGGCTTGAACGTGTGACCCTCCTGTCTCATCTTTCTGAGTAGTTGTGATTATAGATGTATACCATCATGCCTAGTACATTTTTAAAAAAAAAATAGTCATGAGAGGACAGGGAGATAGCTCAGCAGCATAGCACCTGCCTGACAAACTCAAGGTCATGAGTTGAATTCCCAATACTAAATAAATAAATTGTGTGTCTAAAGCTTATCTATGCTTAAAGTTTCTAAAGATCTTTTTGCTATTAAAAATGATCATATGAGTTTCCTTCAAAAATAAAAAATATTTCCAAAACACCAATGGACTCATCTATTAATACAAGAGTGTTAACACCTTAATCTAAAATTAAGCTGCATCCCTTCAGACACTGTAAGAGAAGGAAAACTTAGTCTTCTCCTCATCCAAAATCCAGTGCCCCTCACAGACTAACACTTTTCTTACTACACAGTCAAACATAGATCAACATGTTTTCCACTGACAGTTGGAAAACTTTCTCAGCTCACCACCAGCTAACTAAATGATCTATGCAACATCAAGCCAGAGTCTCGCACCATGAAAGACCCTACCTGGAAGCATAAGTATGAAACAAGTGTCACACATGCATGCGTGCCCGTGCGTACACACACACGCGCGCGCACACACACACGCACACACACACAGTGTAGACTTCCCAGAATCACCAGTTCCTCCAATATCCCTGGCCCCAGAAGCCATCACTGTCTCCGGAGATTGACTACAGTTCCCATCACCACTCTCACTCATACAGGTTCTACATCAAATTCCAAGCTCCAACTCAAAGGCCAAGCGTCGCCCCTACCTTGCTGGCAGAATTTGAGCTCTGGGCCCACTCTGTGGCTGTGAGGTGGGCTGCCGAAGCAAGACTGTACCCCAGAGCCTTTCTGTCTATGATGGCATTTGTCACGGAGAAAGTAGATGAGAAGTAGGTCAGATGCATAAAGCCAGTAGCAGTAGCATAAAGCCATAAGCCATGGAGCAGAAATCTGAGCGTTGAAGAAGTAAAGTAGCTTGCGAAGCTTGCACAACAAGCATTTACTGACCAACACTATCACCCTGGGCAAACTTTGGGAATTAGAGGGAGGCAGATTGCCCTGCATTTTTCAGAGAGATGAGTGGTCTGATGCCCAGTTTTGATGGTGAATGTAGAATCCCCAGAAAGCAGCTCTGTTTATGTTTCTTGCAAAGCTAGTGCTTGATTGAAATAATTGCCTTGCTCCTATTCTTTTCCAGCTCTGTTCCCATGAGGGTCCTTGATAATTTTGAGTTTTTCTTTGCTTTTAGAGATTATACAGAGTGACTAGCCCTGTGCATCTGTCCCTTGGGCACTGTGTGAGCCAAACTCAGTCAGTGGTTCTCAACCTTTCTAATGCCGTCACCCCGCGATACACTTCCTCATGTTGCGGTGACCCCAAACCAAAAAAATAATTTTATTGGCTACTTCAAAACTGTCATTCCAAATAAATAACATTTTCCGATGGCTTTAGGTGGCCCCTGTGTTTTGGTCGTTCGACCCCTGCCACGGTTGCGGCCCACAGGTTGAGAACCGCTGCTAGACATCCCTGTGTCGTGGTGAAGATTCTCCTCTGGGTGGTTACCTGGGCTGCTACCTTGTTCATTTCTGCAGCGTTGCAGGACTCAGTGTTGGGACTGTCTTATACAGGGGGCTGCTGTCACTGCTTGGCCAAGTGGTCCTAGGCAAAGAGAATCCCCCACGTGCCCTTGGTTTCATGCTGAGATTCTTGGGGTACACAAGATCAATATGAACAATCCAGACCATTTCTTTCATGCTTCTCCCCAAAATACCTACCTCCCACAAGCTCCACCTTGTTTGTTTCAAGAGTTCTTTTTCTGCTATTTTTTGAGAGACTGAGACACTGATGGGGTGCTCTCTCTGCACCTCTTTCTGGACCTATCAGAAGGCCAAGGATATATTACCGGGCCAAAATTCAGGGGAATCAGTACAGTTAGAATTTGCAAGTGAAGTTGCAGAACAGTGGTCTGTTGGGAGGCAGAGCAAAGTGGGGCACGAAGGCATATTTACATAGAGTACTTTGCCATAGCAAGTGACAGGCATTCTCACACTGGGAAGCTGAAGCAAGAAGATCACAAGTTTAAGCCCAACCTGGGCAACTTAACATCATCTTTGTGGGATCAATTTAAAACAAAAAAAAAAAAAAAAAAAAAGAGGGAGGCAGGCAGAGAGGGAGGGAACAGGAAAGAGAGGAAGAGGAGGTGTTTTTTGTTTGTTTTTGCTTTTGTTGTTTTTGTTTTAATTTTTGACAAGAGACTGGGCGTGGTCACACACACACATACACACACACACACACACACACACACACACACGCCTGTAATCTCAGGATTTGGGAGGCTGAATACAGGAGGATCACTAGGAGTATAATCTGTATAGTGAGACCCTGTAGACCCTGTACTAAATACATTAAAAAAAAAAACCACAGATAATTTTGACATCTTCTCTGTTATTCAGAATTTCAGATTTTTAAAAAGACCTTTCTTAAAAAAAAAAAAAAAAAAAAAAACATATTTATTTATGTACTTGGTACAGGGCCTCACTACTCAGCTCAGACTTGTAGTGATCCTATTCTCTCAGCCTCTCCAGTCCTGAGATCATAGACATGTGCCACTACGTCCTGTTTCAGTAGAAGGCATGGCATGTCTGGGGCTCTGGGGCCTGGCATGACATGTGTTACCAGGGATTGAACCTGGGTCCTTGTGCTTGCCAGGCAGTTAGACCGTTGAGCTAACTCCCCAGCCAAAATTTCAAATTCAGACTTGCTAAATTCAGGCCCATAGAAAACCATTTCTGATAACACAGATGTTGGAGATCCTTGGTTTTAAGATTCCCCCAACAAAGGCTCTGAATCTTCCTCTCACCACCATGAGTTCTGCCCACACATGTTAATTCAGTTAATTTTTATGCTGGATAACAGCATAAAAAAAGGCAGAACCCATTTTTTCATTAATGAGTTTATTCATTAGGAAAAAAGAAAAGAATAAATGTAGCCAATGAGAATAGCCAGTTTTCAGGGACTTAAAGAACATGTTTGCTAAAATATGCTGAAAGTTTAAATACTCAGCAATAAACTACCTAATTCAATAGGTTCTAGTCTACATTGTCTGCAACCTGGATGTTTTACTAAGGCATTTCTCGGGCCAGTCTGGACATAGTCATTTTATCTTACTGGCTTCCTGTTAATTTGCAAAGGAAGGAATACAGAGCCCATCAGGCAAGGCCTTGACTTTGAAGCAGAAGCACCTGAAGATATAACCAGCCTCAGGAGAGATCTTGGCCAAGTCACACCCCACACCTGGCTTCTGCTTTCTGTCATAGGAGGAGGACATCTAGTGTGATGAGCAGCAGATCCAGAATTCTTAGATTCCCCATGTGAACTATATTCTCTTCAGTGGATCCTTCCAACAAGAAAAGTCTTTTTTTTTTGGTAGCAGGAACTGAACTCCAGACCTTATGTTTGCCAGGCAAGCACTTATTCCACTGAGCTATCTCCCTGGCCCCAACAAGAAAAATCTTTAGGATCACCTTCATGGAGCTGTCTCAAATTTGATACATAATATCTCAACTGCAACAGACATTCACATATTCCAAAACATTTCATTCATTTCACCCAAGGTCTTTTTCGAGCACCTTGCAAGAGATGGGTATTGGTATGGGTAAAACAAAAATGAATAGGCCAAAGTTGCTTTTTTTTTTTTTTTTCTCCAGGAGCTCACAGTCCTGGGATAAGCTTGTAAAGTGTACTCCTACAGATATGTTTCATGTGTCACCTGTAGATGTCCCCTAGTTCTAACCATTCTGATTAGAGATGACTAACTGATCAGAGAAGCCAGTGGTGGACTTGGCAACATGGAGATCTCTTTCCCCATCTACTATCTTGAAGGGTTTTGGATGAATATTCTCTGACTCTGAAGCATAAGATCTGAATCTGTAACCAATCCCTTCCCCCATTCCCACCTCTTTAGTAAGTGCTAAGAACTTTTAAGCTCCAGATCTCCACAGTAGCTGGATACTTGGTAAAAGAAGGTTGTTTGTGAGCATTTCTATAAAATAAGTTACTGAAACCATGTAAGGCAGCCATGCGGGTAAGTAATCACCTGTACTCAGTGCCCAGCAGATTTAGTGCCTAGTGAGAGTTCAAAAGGTGGCAGCTCTTTATTACCACACCTGCAGGGAGGACATTAGTCACTGTATTGCCAACTAGAGCTGACCTAGAAAGTCTTCAGGTGTTGGAAGGAATCGATGTTGAGCTGAACAGAGGCTCACAAATGTGTCCTGAGTGGGTGTGTAGTTCTGATGTGGAACCATAGCAGGGAAAAATTGGCTAAGCCTAAGCCAGCAGTCTGGCCAGGCCAGAGGATGAAGGTCTAAACTCAGTTTGGGAGAGAAATTTTCATTGCCTCAGCTTGCAGAAATTCTCACTGTTTGATACTAGAAAATTATAAGGTGAATGGATAAAGGATGATTTTCCATTGGCCTATCATAATTGAATAGTATTTGGAAAACTTGAGGGTGTGGGGATGTTATTATAAAAAAAAATCTTAACATTCAGAGAGCAGCTTAGTGCATATAGGGGATCCTAAACTGGGTTCATAAGGTCTCCTAGAAATGAAAGGGGTTTTCCCTCCCCTCAACACATACATGTGGAGTAGGGCTCTGATAACTCAGGCTGCACTCAGAGGACTTTATTGTTATACATATTTCATTTGGACAGTGGTGTGATTTGGATCTTAAATGTCCCCTAAGAGTCTAATGCTGAGAGCTTCATTACCAGCTTGTGCTGCTGTGGAGCAGGGTGAATCTTAGGCAGTAGAGCCGGGAAGCAGGAAGTTAGATCATTGCATCTTCTTGAAGGGGTACTGGAGTCCCAGCCTCTTGCTGCCTTCTCTCCATTCCTGGCTGTCATGAGGTGAGCAGCCTTACTCCACTACATGCTCCAAGCCGAGATGTTCTGTGCTGACCTGGACCTGGAAGGAATGGAGCCCAATGACCATGGACTGAAGCCTCTGAAACCATTAGCCAACGTAAATCTTTCTGGTATTGTTTTAAAATCTTTTTTGTGTCTATTTATTTGGTGCAGGGTGTTGTTATGCAGCTCAGACTTATAATGATCCTCCTGTCTCAGCTTCTAGAGCGCTGGGATGACAGGTGCATGCCACCATGCCCTGTGTTGGTGGTACACACTGCACACCTGGGGTTTGGGATCCAGCGCCACATGTGGTACCAGGAATCAAAGCTGACCCTTGTGCTTGTCAAGAAGGCTCTTAGACCCCCAAACTTAGATCTCCTCAGCCAAATCTTTCTGTTTTAAGACTAGTTTATCTCAAGCATTTTGTGACAGTAACAGAAAATGAACACAACCTGTTTTACAATGAGAAAGTTTCACCCTTGCTTCTGATTTTTCTCAAATATCAGAAAATGGAGATATACATTCTTGAAACAGTCCACTGGCATGAAGTATCCACTATTTTTCTATAAATACCTGGTACCAGGGCGTGGGGAAATAACTGCTGAAAATCAGGAGATCATCCTATTTGCCACTCTCTCCTCGAAATGTTTTTGTTTCTGTAGCACCTTCTTAAGTCTCCTGTCACCTGACTGCTCTTTTTTATTCATATGTATGCATCCTTTCTCTTCCACAGTCCTTACATGCCAGAAATCTCAGGGTGCTTTTCTTTGCCACATTCATCCACTTTTCCTGGTGAATAACAATTCCTCCCAAGGTTTTGAATCATAACATGTAGGGCTTGGCATGTAGGGTGGATTGAACTGTGCACTAGCACAAGATGAGAGAGTTCTGGAATGGTAGTTTTCTTTTTCTCTTTTATTCTTTAAATAACCTAAACTGTTTAGGTTTATTGTTTAAACTATGGAAACATGAAAATATAGAAACACAGTAGTACCTCATTATCCACAGTTTTGCTTTCCATGATGTCAGTCACCTGTGCTGAGCTATAGTCTGAAAATATTAAATGGAAATTTCCATAAATAAATTAATCCCTAAGTTTAAAATGACATGCCACTCTCATTGGCAGTGTGACAGGAAGCATCCCTTCCTCCAGCATACACACTCTGCAATTGCTACTGGCCTGTCAGTAGCTCAGTAGCTACCTCAGCATCCCTCCACCTTTGTCAGGGCGTGTTCAGGGCCTGGAGACAAGGTGGGCAATAAAGCACTGCAGAGTTGATCTGCTTTAAAGAGCATGTGCATAAATATTGAGGACTTCATAAACGTGATTTTAATGAATGCACATTTATTGATGTTTATGCTTGAACATTAGCCTATAGACATTTAGGTGTGTCCAAGTGTTTGCTTTTTGTCCTCTAATCATCTCCATAGGTTTTCAGTAGTAGACAACTACATAAAAGGAAATAAACAAGTTTTTATGGGTAAAAACCATTACTGCTAAAGCAATATCTAGAAAAAGAGCACCAACTTGTGTTTCTACTGGTAGTAGAAATAAAAAAGAAGTGCTTGTTACAGTGAATTTTGGTGAATGTTTTATTCCCCAAATATTCCATTTTTTTTGGAAAGAAAAGGATTATAAATCAGCATGTCTTGTAGATTTAGAGAGCTAAGATGTTGGATTAAGCTGCCCTGTGTTTATAGGCAGCCTAGTACTTGTGTTCCCAGTGCCAGGTAGTGGAAGCAATGTGATACTCCAAGTTTCGAACTCAGGGATCATACTCAGGGCCTTGTGCTTGGCAGGCAAGTACTTATTCCACTGAGCTATCTCTCTAGCCTCTTAGAGTATGCATTTAGAGTATTAAGGGGTAAGCCAGGTATCCCTTTACCTTTGTGGTGAGATGAAGTCTAGCAACCTGGTATTTCCATTTTCTTATCCATATGAGTCAGCTCTCCACTATCAGGATAGAAAAAGTCCTACTCTACACTAAGAAAATTTATTTTTATTTATTTACAAACCTGTCTGACTCAGCAGACAGGTTGTTATAAGCTGAGTGTTCTTGTCTTCATCTATTTTCTCAATGGTGAGGTCATCAGGTCAGAAAAGGTGGGTGAAACTGTTATTTCAGAGTAAATAGAGCAATGGGAATTTTAGGAAATACTGAATCTCACTGGAGATTTTCAGTCATAATCTAAAGTGAGTCTAGTCAGCAATGGGATGTGATTTCATACAGTTCCAAAGACTACTGCAGATTAGCACAGAAACAGTGGGCAGCTGTGCTTAATAATATTTTAAGATTTTTGCCAAGTTAATTCAACAGTGGAAGAGACTGGCAATGAGAGAAGTGGGAACCAAGGCCAGTTCCAGTGATGAATATTGGGAAACTAGTGGGGCCAAAGTACTAGGGATCTTGAAGAATTATCTAACTCAGTGGACAAAGTGGAACTGGAATAGAAAGTAATGATTAGAGAGTGAGATCATGGGGCTTTAAAATGTTAATAATTATGCAGTGAAGCATTGGGGCTAGAATACAATTAGCTTAATAGTTCACAGGTAGGGAAGAAGAGTGGCTGAATGAATAGTTCAGCGTTATGGGAGTGGTAGTTACCTGGGAACTACCTGGAGACCTTCAGAGGCTCTGCCAGCGGAGGAAACAAGACAGGAAAGTGCATAGAAGACAAATAGCTTGTGGTGGGCTGGGGAGATTAGCTCAGTAGAATAAGTGCTTGCCTGACAAGTGCAGGGTCCTGAGTTCAATCCCCAGTACTGGGGGAAAAAAAAAGTGTAGTGTCAGATTGGATCTGGGACTGAGGGAAGCTGGGTTTATTCTTAGAGGTTCAGAAAAGATAAAGGTAGAGTTCCTATGTGTTATGGTTTATGTCCAGTTGTTCCCCCAAAGCTTCATGAGTCAGGGGGCAGGGACTTCTAGAGTTTGAGACTTGATCCATGATCCCTGGAATTATGGGTTTTAGTAATGATGGGATTATGGATCTAAGTACTTCCGGGATTATGGGTGTAACCTAAGGTGGAGGCTGAGGTGGAGAGCTTGAATGTAATATAAAGAGAGACAGACATGAGCTGGAGCTGTTGCCCTGCTGCCCTGTTTGTTTGGCTTCCTCTGCCACCATTTTGCTGCTGTTCTGCCGCCATGAACTGGATGCTCTCCGCCCTGTTCTACTCAGCCTTGGGGCAGCCAAATATGGACTGAAACCTCCACGAACTGTGAGCTAAATAAACCTTTGCTTCCTTCATTTTGAGTGTCAGGTATTTGTCCCAGCAACGAGTAAAAAGTAATTAGACAGTAAGCTGTGCCCATGTTGCTGTGAAACTCCAGTACTACAACAGGGGAGGGGGCTAGTGGGTTAGACTCAGGGTGAAGTTATTGGTTATTTTTTTTTTTAATTCAGACTAGTCTTTTGAGGGTCTTTCATTCTTATTCATGCAAGAAAGTTCTAAATTTTTTTTAAAGTCACCTCCTAATTCAGTTTTTCTTTATTTAATGATCTGCCTGCTTAATGACTGCTAGGATTCATGACCAAAGAATGCTGTTTGGATTTATGACCTGCCCCTTGGACTTATGACCCCAATTTTCTTTTTATTCAGGTCTGTACATTTTGTTGAGAGAGCCTCAATTATTTCTCTTTGTTTATACAATTTTTGCTGATTATCCGGTAGTCTTCTAGTTTTATGTTGTTACCCAAGACTGCATGTAGGAGTTATGCAAATAGCAGCAGTCATCAAATTGGATTTTCCTTTGTCCAGTTCTTTGTTCTGAATATTGTAATGTACATGCCATATATAATTCCTCATTCAGTGATCAACTCATTCAACAACCTGGCTGCAGGAATTAAGCCTGGCTATTTAATGAAGTGTGCCTGCGGCCTATTGTCTTTTAGGCACATCTGTTAAGCCTGTTGCACAACTAAGCATAGCATTCATGACAAACCAAATGCCTTCAAGGTATGTATTATTTCTGTCTGATACTGGAGAAAAATAAGCTGCCTGATATTTTTTGAACATTATTTTGCTTTCATATAAAAAATTATGATTTACCTGTTCCATTGCAGAAGGGAGTGACTTGGAACATGTCTTAGGAGACTTGCTGACCATGTGATACACACAGAAAAGCTGTGCTAGAGGGCCAGAAAAATTGGTCAGAGCACACTTGCCATTGGGCTCAAGTCTAAGGAATATTTGCTTTCAACAGGTAATACTGAAACAGATTCATTTGGAGTTAAGGAAATTCTCAGATATAAACAAACTCTTTAGAAGTGATGTTATCTTTGAAATATTTTCATATGCAGAAATATCCTGTATCATATGGGTATATGTATTTTCTCAAAGGCAATATATAGAAACAATTGAACAATAGTGCTACTCTTCTCACGCCTGTAATCCCAGCACTCGGGAGGCTGAGGCAGGAGGATTGGTGTGAGTTCGAGACCAGCCTGGGCTACAAAAGTGAGCTCAAGGCCAGCCTCAACTGCATAGCGAGACCCTGTCTCAAAAAGACAAAAAAAAAAAAAAAATAGTGTTACTCTTGGCTCTGATTGTTTTGTGTTTAATCTTTGTTTTGCATGCTTAGCTAGTAATTTCCTTAGCTCTGTACTTTATCTGGCTATCCCCGAGGAACTGACTGTAGACACAGACCAAGCAGTGACTACATTAATGTCAAGGATACTTGGCATTTCAGTGATTATTAAGAGTTGAATACATACTGTGATAGCTCAGTAATATTTTAGTTTCTCTAGTGCCCTCCAATGACCTGCAGATGCTCCCGCACTGATGAGCCCAAACTTCACATTTAAGCCACAGCTTTCAGAGACAACTGTACAGTCAAGGTAACCTTGAAGAATTCATGGAAGCTGCCAAGATGCCAGTAAAGGGTTCATGAGGAAATATAAAAACAAATGCTTTGCTAATCTGCTAAAGATCATATCTGTATTGTATCTGTTTTGTAATCATTACTGATGAGCACTTTCTGTATCTGTATCATAAAATATCCTGGATTTTCTGAATAACACTCAACTTTGCCTTTTCTGACATGTGGGTGATCAATATAACCTGAACCCAACTAAAGTGGTTTGTCAGTGGCACATTTTAAAGGTTATTTGGAGAGCTATGTTCCCAACAAATCATTTTCACTGAGCTGTTCTGACAATGCCTAATACAGATTCCTGTCTAACAACCTGTGCCATGACTGGACTTACAGCTGAGGTGTGCAGTCCACTTATGACCTACAACTTTGTGTGTGTGTGTGTGTGTGTACACATGCAGTTATGTATATCTTGTTTGTAGGACCCCAATGTCTTTTTTTTGGTACAGTATACACTGTTTATAGGGTATTGTGATTTTTGCTGATTGTACTGTAGAGCACTATAATTTTGTTATATATTACAATGCTGCAAATTAAGAGTTACAGAAATTAAAGTGACATTATCAAGTTGGAGTTTCCTTAAACCATTTTTGTTCTAAATGTTGTAATGTACATACATATTATGTACAGTTCCTCATTTACTGATAACTCAGGTAGAGATCTAGTTGCAAGAACTCAGTCATTAAGCTAAGAGTGTCTGCATAACCCCTCAACATTTCCTACTACTGCTTTACTTAGTTATCAGTGAGCCAAACTTAGGTAGAAATGTGCTGCAGAAGGCACCATAGGAGTTCTAAACAGTAAGTCACCAAGGCTGTTATCCAAGACAATAAATGTACATTCTTTTATGGACTGGAAGTCACAGGGGGTTCGTAGGTGGCCCCCTATTTGCTACTTCACTAAGGGTAAATCATAACTAAATAGGTTAATCCTAGACCAAATGTAGTTGAATTTCAGAAGTACCATCATCAACAGGCAGACACTAGGACTTCCTCTTCTCCATTAACTTCATAACTCCTCTACTAAAGCAACTTTCCCTCAGAAATCTTTCAAAAGACAACACTTCCTGACATTATAATGCATTCACTGTCCTGGAGGAAGGGGGCACACACTGAGATCAGAATCACTGCCCAGAAAACCTAGGAATAAATGATTCCATTTCTAAACTTCAATCTTAGATGGGGGAAACTCAAGTAGGAAAGTTAAGCAGAAAATGAAAATAAGTGTGAGAGCAGGGAGAAGGCTGAGAAAAGAAGCAAAAGGAAAGTGGCCCACATAGGCTGGGGCCTGGCCTGCACAATTAGACCAGAGCCCCCTCCCAAAGCCACTGCAGTGGCACTTAAGTAAGATGCTTGGACCCTGTTCAAGTCTCACATTGCTCATCTATAAAACAACAATTACCAGTGAATAATAATAACTATTATGAGGCCCTTGGCAATATCTGTCTGGAATACAGGTGAAAAGCATAGTATGGCTGCCATACTGCAAGCAAGAAGCTCTTTCACTGGAATTGAAGGGTTAGTGACTTTTGATGATAACATTACAAGGACACATAATCTTATTAAATATAAGTAAACTAAAACATAAATATTTCCCAATACTGACGTTGTGAAATATTAGTATTTCTCTAACACTAGTCTGAAGAACTTATAGAACTGTTCAATGTATGCCCGAAAGCTGTTCCCAAAACTCATTGGTCTGTGGTAAAATGAAAAGAAAAGGAAAACACAGTGGCAATATAACAACCATTGCTGGATACCTATCATTTAGTTCAGTGAAATTCTGTATTATTTCTAATGTTTTTTTTCTTTTCATTATTTTTTGTATTCTCTTTAAGAAAAAAAATTTAAACATAAAGAGTATTATACATACAAAATTTTTTACATGTATCAAAATATAAAAATAAAAACAAGTCTTTAAATTCAAATTAAAACAAGACTAGAATATTTACATGTTTATTAAATCTTTACAATCAGTAATTATAATCAAATACACAATTATATACAAGGATTATATACATTTTGCCCAGACTTTTACATCACAGTACATAGTTTCCCTTAGAAATATTGTATACATTTATCACCAAACAATAAAACCCAACAACAGTAGTGTTACAGCACCTGTTAGTACAGACATCTTTTTCATAAATTACATCATAAGAAAATATAGGGCTGTAAATTGGGCTTTTAAAAATGTCTTTTATAAAATCTAAACATACAATGTTTCATTCACAGAATGTTTTTTTTTTCTATGTTCTGACTGAAGCCTTGTGCATACGACCAGTTGAAATATTTACTAAATTCTACCCATCCCCTCTAAAATTATAAGAACTATTTAAGTTATTTATGCTGAGCTTTCTTTATGATGAATTTGGCATAGGGTTTGGTGAGAGAACAAATGCTGGCTTTGCTATAAAAAGTTATGTGATAGTAATTTAATCTAAAAAAGAATCCTCAGGAAAGTAACTATGTTAGAGAAATTAAAAATCAGACAGTACACAATTTCTCAATTTAAAAATCTCTAAAACTGTGAAGAAAAATGGAAAAATGAAATCTCAAAATAATTTCCAAAATAATTATGCTCTTTTTAGAAGCTTATTACAAGTTAATGAGAAAACTTACTTAAATAAGTATCTCATCCCAAACATATCTAGCAATTTACAATTCTTTCACACTTTGAACTTCATGGAAAAAGTATTGCAAATTAGGGTATGTCACTTCTATGGACTTTTATATGCAAAATAACTTTTAATAGGCAAACAAATTTGAAAATACCTGAATTAAACACTTGCTTTTATCTTTTAATTCAGCTAGAAGCCTTGAATCCAGCTTTGTAAACATTGTATATAAATCTTTCTTAGTTAAACAATTTTATGGCTGTGGTGATCTTTTCAGCTCTATTTCTAAACAGTCAACAGTTAACTGAGGTAGACCAGATGTTTCTAAATTCAGAGTCTCACAAAATCCCCTGAATCTTTAGCAAGTAAATAAAATATCTATGAAAGGTATTTAACAAAATATTTTAGGCTGGGATATAGCTCAGTGGCACAGCACCTGTCTAGCAGGCATGAAGCCCTGAGTTTGATTCCCAGTATCAAAAAAAAAAAAAAAAAAAATTTTTTTTTTTTTAATCTAATGCTTCTGGAGTTTAAAAAGAACCCAAAAACTACTTGATCACAGTATAATGGTGGTGTTCTGAAGCTGAACGTATATCTTCCTTCTTACCTAGGGAAAACTGGTATAATTTCTTCTGGGTATTAAGTGTAAACAGCTAAATTTTTTTTTTTTTTTTAAGAGTTTAGTTTCCTGAACAGTTAATGATTTGCTCCTAAGTTTCAGTGAAAGACAACAGCTACCTCTAATGGCCAGAGAAGGGAGAGTGGCAGTAAGCTGGCCTTTCCTAGTGCATATCACAGGATCCTTCATGCCACCCAGTTCTCCTTGTTGGAAAAAAAAAGATAACTTAGAAATGTTCGACATAGACAACAATGGCTTTGAGCGACAAATACAAAACTAAACAATGTACATAAGGCTTCTGTAATCAAAGTCTTACAGGAACATCTGCTCTTTTCCTCCAAGCCCTAGTCCTATCAATCAAGGCAAGTCAAGTAATTAAGCTTCAGCTATTTTGGCAGCTTTGCAATTAAAATGAACAAAGCACTATGTCTACCTTTCTGAAAGCTGTATATATTATACTTCTATCTTCTTACCTCAAATTTCACATGCAGAGAGACTAAAAATATCCATTTTGGTGTTAAGTTTAATTAAGGGCCAATAAAAGCCTTGTTATGCTACTATTTTTTCCCTTCCCCAAAGCAAATTCTGTGTTAGATTTATTACTCACTGACCCAATTATGTTTAGCTGGAATTTTTGAAGCAAGTAGTTATCCTCTTACAAAGGAATACCTACTTGGGATCTAAGACATACTGTACATGAATATACATAACTACAACACAGCATTGCTGTTCTTAAACAACTCCACATATAAGTTCTTCAGTACCTCAAAACCATGTTTTAGGTGAAGGTTATTATGTAATATCATAGTAAAAAGAAAGGGAATTAGATTTTTCAAATATTCCTTTGGAACTGATTAACAGAAGTTTAAAAAAATAAATATGATGAGCGAAGCCATAATTTCAAGTCCAGGCTAACAATATCAACAATAAACTTTTTCAAATTTAAATGTGGGCAGCATCAGACCACCACCAAAATTAGAAAAAGGGAAATATTTTTCATTAAACTACAAGGCTACATATAATTCTTACTACATAAATTTTTTTTGGAGAAAAAGGTCACTGCAAACTAATTTTTAATTCCATATTATAAAGAATATTTGTTAGAACAAGAACAAACCCAAAACTCATGATTCAACATAAAATATGGCAGATTCCTTAGGTATGATTTAGAAACCAAAGTTTAGAGGAGAAAAACAGTAGTTACCCAAGGAATTTTAGATCACTACCATAATTTTATCATGGCTTCATAAGACAGAAAAATGGGATAAAATACATTAAGCTACCGGTGATACGGGCCTTTTGGCTCAAACTGTATACTACTCATGGCATGAATGAAGCTGTTGGCCAGAGGTGTCTACCTCTCAGAGCAATGAACTGGAGAAGATTTATGATCTACCCAGTAAGGACACATGCTAAGTTTCACTTCAGAGTAGTCCCAGCGTTCCTTATGGAAGACTCATTGGGAAGTTCACAATACATTATAGTTCTTCACTTGCTCCACTTACCAAAAGTTACCAATTTTCAGAATGTGACCTTTTCACTCGGTCTCATGAGTAACCTTTATGTAGAAAACTAACTGAGAAAGTACACTGACTTCCCCTTCAATTTAAATAAGAAGACATTGTTAGGAGAAAAAAAAAAAAAAAAACAAGTCATCTTGATTACCTGTCATTGAATGAAAGAAGTAATGAACCAAAACTGTTATCATAAATGCATTTGTTTCACAACCACTTATTAGATCACTAAAGAGGGGTTTTGTGTGTGTGTGTGTGTGTGTGTGTGTGTGTGTGTGTGTGAAGGCAGTACAACCTGAATGCCACAATGCCTGTATGTATCTTCCCAAAAGTGCCTCTAATGATCAAATCAAGAATATCATGCTTCCTTCAGCCAGAAAGTTACAAACTCCACTTCCTTACTCTACTACTAACTGAGTTTGTCTGTCTACCCACAGATAGAAGTTCAGTTCCCAGGAATTACAGATGGCTTTCCCTGGCCAGGGATGCTACAAGTTGTACAATGCTGTCATTTGAGGGGGAATTGTGAGTTCCACTTATGATAGGACAGTCTGAGGTCATTTTTAACGCAACATGCTCCAGATTCTTGTGCTAACTACCGTCTCAGTCAGAACATGGTTGCTCATCACCATACTTAAAGCCCCTTGGAGAACCTGCTTAGTATAGGGTGTCTCTAACCACAGTTTACCTTTTCCTTTTAAATACCTACCACCATACTTTTCAGTGAGTCATAGTTCATCCTTCTCCATCATTTCAAAAGCTTCTATATCTTCATTCCAGTCTGCTAATATGGAGTCTATAGGCTGGGTCTTTTTACCCCAGCTAACGTTAGGATTGGAGTCTTCCTCAGTTTCTGACTGTTCTTGAGGTTGGTTATCCAGATCTGTACATTCACCATCCAGACTGGTAGGCTCCAGGAGGTCTTCTGTGGGATTAGAAGTCTGTTCAGCAGGGGAAATGCTTACAGCACTGTCAGTATCTGCTGGTGATGAGTCTGAGTGAGAGTCTAGAGAACTTTCTTCAGGAGACTCTTGATCAACCAAGTCAACTGCCTGAGAAATTGATATAATCTGTTCAGCACTTTGATTCTGAGATTCATTTTCTGAGGATGGCTGTGCTTCATTTTCCATTTCAGGATCTGTATAAGAAAGAAACAAACTTCATGCTACTTTGCTCACAAAAATTTTACTAGTACACTTACAAAGTCATACTATTTTTCACAACACAACTAAGACACAAATGTTAAAGATTATCAAATAAATGCAGAACAATGAACTTGACAGAAAATGATTTGTCCTTTATTAATGTTTAATAAATTTCCTATATATTCGTTTTATAAAATGTGTCAGTGTGAAGAAATGCTTCAAATTAAAAGGAATGACTAAAAATTGATAAAACAGGCTTAAATGAGTATCAGTAAATACCCAGAAACTACTGAATAATAATTTCAAGTGCATTAAGATGTGTAATGTCTAACCAAAATTTATTAAATATCTAACTTCATGAAAGCGTGCATATGAAAACATACTAAATAAAATAAGTTATAAATAGCATACATCACTGCACTGGAAAAGTAAAATTACCATTCAGAAAGCCATGAATATTCAGATAACAAGATTTTTGGATGATTACGGGTATTAATGTGATTAATCAAAATACTTTCACAAGAACCAAAACTGAGATTTATAAAAATTCTATTATTTTATGTCTATGAATTATAAAATATACTACTGAAAGCCATGAAGGACTAAAGAGGTTAAATCTCTTGTAATAAATATAAAAAGAAACTATCTTATTTAGGGTTCCTAGAAGTTTACGGTTCCTAAATAGCATCGCAGCCCACATGGCCACTGTGCTCAGTCTCAGGCTCTAATACTGAGACACAGCCAGCCAGTTGATCCAGCTGTCCACTGTGCAGGGTACTAACAAAATGAAGAGCAAAAGCAAAACACTATGCCTGCCCTTATGTGCCCTGTGATCAGCTCTAGAAAAAGATCTACAAATATTCACACAAAACAGACAGAAAAATCCAACTGTGACAGCTGTTTTGAGAGCAAGACATGTGTTAGGAAAGCTTATGTGTAAGTAAGAAAATTTAATGTGTTCTTACAGAAATAACTAAACTAGGACTTAAAGGATAAGTAGTCTTTCAGTCAAAGAAAGGAAAGAAGATGATCCTTTTATAAAATCAGAAACACTTAATGTGGGCATGCAGGAACATAGGGTGGATATGTGTGTATTCACCCTACTCAGATAGGATTAGCTGAGGAGGGCAAGTTATATTCTTAGGTTTGGGGCAGGGAGTGAAGGACAGAAAAATGAGGAGTCCTCCTGCATCTCTGTTTTCTTTCTTCATTTTTTTTTTGCAGTACCAAGGATTGGCTGAATTCCAGACTGTGCACCTCTGCTGAGCTATCTCCCTGGCCCTTGCATCTCCTGAGCCTTGGAAGAGATATAATTTAATTAGACATGGCAGCCATCCATGATGGACCCAAAGAAAGTAAGGAGTTAGTTGGCTGCTGAGACAATATTTATCCTAGGCAAGGTAAGTTCTAAGGAGAAAAACAACAAAAAAATAAAAACCTTCAAGCTTCTTTCTGGAAGATACTGTTCCAGTTTAGAAGGATGAAGCTGTTCTGTCTAGTAATGAAGATTGTACTTATGACTTAAAACTTCCCTAACATTAGATATGACACAATTTTACTTTTGGAAATGTAACAAATGCAACAGGATAGGAAAATAGAACTGTATAGAAAAAAAGTATTGAATTATATGTATTTAAAGATTTTTATTATGGCATAAAACTCTAAACAATTCTGATTTTAAATATACTGCTATAATTAATGGAAGAATTTGGTAAGAAGGATTAAAATAATTGAATACCAGTAACTCCTCTAGTAGCAATAACTATGACTAATACAGTCTATCCAGCACCAGGCTGCCTTGTGAGACCTCCTCTGGCCTGCCGCAAGCACAGCCTATCCACCACCAGGCAAGCCTGGTGAGACCTCCTCTGGCCCATTGTTATGGTTTATGTCTAGTTGTCCCCCCAAAGCCTCATGGAGTCACTGGGCAGGGACTTCTAGAGTTTGAGACTTGATCCATGATCCCTGGGATTATAGGTTTTAGTACTGATGGGATTATGGGCGGAAGTACTTCTGGGATTATGGGTGTAGCCTAGGGCGGGAGCTAAGGTGGAGAGCCTGAATGTAATATAAAGAGAGACAGAGAGACAGACTTGAGCTGTCGCTCTCAGCTCTAGCTGTTGCTCTGCTGCCCTGTTTGGTTGGCTACTTCTGCCACCATTTTGTTGCAGTTCCACCGCCATGAACTGAATGCTCTCTGCTCTGTTCCACTCAGCCTTGGGCCAGCCGAACATGGACTGAAACCTCCAGTAACTGTGAGCTAAATAAACCTTTCCTTCCTTCATTTTGAGTGTCGGGTATTTGTCTCGGCAACGAGCAAAAAGTAACTAAAACACCCATCCAGCATCAGATCCACCATGTGAGTCAGACCTTCCTGACTCAAGCATAGCCTATCTAGCAGCCTCCCTCCCCCGGCCTACAAGCAGCTCAGCCGACCCAGCAGGCCAGACTGAATGACTAACCCACGGGCATGCAGTCTTGCACCAAAAGTCACTGCTATACAGAATGATAAAGACAAGGAGCAAAATGCAATCTCAAGTCCTGAGCCCATCTGTAACAGATACAGGAGACAATACCATACAAGAAAATGGGAATCATGCAGACAAAATCTCTGAATTGATAGCTTCTGAGGCAGACAGATAAGTGCAGCAACATATAGAACAACTCAGATCAGAGATAACATCTGCAGTAAAAAAAGAAATGCATGAATTAATAGACTATGAAGTAGAAAAACAATTGCAGAAACTTAGAGAGGAAACTAGAGCAGAAATAACCTCTGAAGTTAAAAAAGACATCCCTGGGCCCGGAAGGATGGCTCACTGGTCTAAAGCATCTGCTTAGGAAAGCTTAGGTGGCTGCAGGGACTGAGGTTCAATCCCCGGCACCACATGCTGCACCAGCCCTGCCCTGAGGGCAGGCTGAGCTGGCCATAAAAATAAACAAACAAAAGTTCTGAAACAAGAAAAAAGTAAAATTAAAAATTCTTAAAAAAAAAAAAAAGCCAAGCATGGTGGCGCATGCCTGTAATCCCAGCACTTGGGAGGCTGAGGCAAGACGATCAGTGAGAGTTCGAGACCAGCCTGGACTATGAAAGTGAGCTCAAGGCCAGCCTGAACTGCATAGCGAGACCCTGTTTCAAAAAGACAAAAAAATAATAATAATAATAATAAAATAAATTAATAGCATCTAGCCGGGCGTGGTGGCTCACACCTGTAATCCCAGCACTCGGGAGGCTGAGGCAGGAGGATCAGTGCAAGTTCGAGACCAGCCTGGGCTACAAAAGTGAGCTCAAGGCCAGCCTTAACTGCATAGCGAGACCCTGTTTCAAAAAGACAAAAAATAATAATAATAATAATAAAATAAATTAATAGCATCTAGCTGGGCATGGTGGCACACGCCTGTAATCCCAGCACTCGGGAGGCTGAGGCAGGAGGATCGGTGCGAGTTCGAGACCAGCCTGTACTACAAAAGTGAGCTCAAGGCCAGCCTGAACTGCATAACAAGACCCTGTCTCAAAAAGACAAAATAATAATAATAATAATAGCGTCTAAAGTAGGGGAACAACTACAGAAAGGTAGAAGAACAGAGCAGAAATAATCTCAGAACTAGAGGGAGAAAGGATAACTATAATGAGAGACTTCAGTACTACTAAAGAAGACAGTAATAAAAAATTAGAGAATAGAAAAATGATGAATTCTCTGATTGAGCAATATAGGAAAGAAATGGATCGCATGAAACAGTTTCAAAGAGATATACAAGAAAATAAAAATCTCAATTACAAGCTGGCAAAACCATATGAACAACAACGGACATAGAGTCTCAGATCTTGAAGATGCAGTCATAACTAGTGTGAAAAGGTAAGAAAGGATCTCTTAAAAACAAGCAGGATGAGCCGGGTGTGGTGGCACATGCCTGTAATCACAGCGCTTGGGGAGGCTGAGGGAGGAGGATAGATGTGAGTTTCAGACCAGCCTGGGCTACAAAGGTGAGCTCAAAGCCAGCCTAAGCTGCATAGTGAGACCCTGCCTCAAAAAGACCAAAAAAAAAAAAAACAGGATGCAGGAAAAAAATAATTCAACATCTGCAAGATGATGCAACAGTGAACAACATCAGATTAATAGGAATCAACAGGAAAGGAGTCAATGAAAATGATATAAAAAGAATATGGGCAGAAGTAATAACAGAAAACTTCCCAATTTTGAGAAAACAGTCAATCAGATAAATGAAGCATATAGAACTCGAAATAACATCAACCCCACTAAAAACACACCAAGACATATAATAGTTAAGATCCTAGAAATCCAGAAGAAGAAGAATATACTAAAAGCTGCTAGAGAAAAAAAAAAAAAATCACATTTAAAGGAAAGCCCACCAGAATAACAGCAAATTTCTCTTCATAAAACATGAAGTCAAGAAGGGCACGGGCAGAATGCTTCAAGTCCTCCATGAAAACAAATTCCAAATTCCAGCCCCGACTGCTATACCCAGCAAAACTCTCCTTCAAGTATGAAGGAGAAGTGAAATACTTCCACGACAAGGAACAACTACACAATTTCATGACATCAAAGCCAACCCTACAAAGAATACTAAAAAAAAATTTTAGACAGGGACCAAAATGACCCAAATTCAAGAAATGAGAACAAAAAGAACCCATCAAATAGGGCAACCAATTAAACACAGAAAAAAATTGGTTAAACAGTAGTAAAACTCATGTCAATCATAAGTCAATACATTTCAATTATAATCATCAATGCAAATGGACTCAATTCTCCAATTAAAACAAATAGACTGGCAGAGTGAATAAGGAAACAAAATCCAGTCATATGCTATATATAAGAAATACACTTAACTCATAAAGAAACTCACAGACTAAAAGAGAAAGGATGGGAAAAAATACTACATGTTCCAGCACCTAAGAAAAAAGGAAGGGTACCAATCTTGTTTGCAGACACTCTAAACTTCAAACCAAGATTGGTCAAACAAAATAAACAAGACCATTAAATACTGGTTAGGGGAAAAACTCAAGACAAAGATGTGACACTCATTAATATGTATGTACCCAACATGGGAGCAGCAAGTTATATAAGGCAAACCTTAATGGACATGAAAAATCTCATATCCAATAGCACAATCTTAACAGGAGACTTTAACACCCCTTTATCCCAAAAAGATAGGTCAAGCAGACAAAAAATTAGTAAAGAAGTCGCAGACCTGAACCAGAACCTGGAACAACTAGACTTAGTGGCCATACATAGTGTTCCACCCAAACACTTCAGAACACACATTTTTTTCAGCTGCACATGGGACATTTTCTAAAATAGACCACATATTAGTGTATAGGTCCTGCTTAAGTATATGCAGGAAAACAGAAATTATCCCATGCATACTATTTGATCACAGTGCAATGAAATTGGAAATAAATGACAAATGAAACCACAAGAACCCCAAAAATACGTGGAAATTTAACACCCTTCTCAGCAACCAGTGGCTTACAGATGAAAGTAAACAAGAAATTAAACAATATCTATAATTTAATGAAAATTCACAACTTAGCAGAATCTATGGGATGCAATGAAAGCAGTTCTTCACGGGAAATTTATAGCCCTGAACTCAGATATTAAGACAGAATGGGAACGAATAAACACTCTAATGAAACACCTAAACTGACTAGAAATGGAAGAGCAAACAAAATCAAAAGCCCAAAAACAGGAAGAAATTATAAAGATTAGAGTAGAAGTTAATTCAATTGAGACAAAACAATACAAAGAATTAATGAATCAAAAAGCTGGTTCTTTGGGATATTAAATAAAATTGATATGCTTCTAGTTAACCTCATTAAAAAGAGGAAAAAAAGGACTCAAATTCAAGCAATAAGGAAAGGGTGAAATTACTACAGACCCAGCAGAGATTCAGGGGATCATAAACAGCTACTTTGAGAATCTTTACTCTCACAGAATTGAAGACACAGAAGAAATGGACATATTCCTAGCAAAGTACAAATTACCCAAACTGAATCAAGAAGACATAAGTACTCTCAATAACACAATAACAGCCAATGAAGTATGAAATGTAATAAAAAGCCTACCGACAAAGGGAAGTCCAGGACCTGATGAGGTCACCACTGAATTCTACAAGAAATCTATAGAAGACATAAGCCCAATAATCCTCAAACTCTTCAAGAAAATTGAAAAGGAAGCAATCTTCCCAAAATCATTCCTAGAAGCAAGTATTACACTGATACCAAAACTGGAAAGAGACACAACTAACAAAGAGAACATAGATGCAAAAATTCTCAATAAAATCCACACCACTAGAATACAACAAATCATCAAGAAGATTATACAACATGACCAGGTAGGATTCATCCCAGGGATGCAAGGATGGTTCAATATATGCAATCTATAAATGTAATGCACTGTATCAATAGAGCCAAAGCAAAAAAAAAATTACATGATTGTCTCAATTGATGCAGAAAAGGCTTTTGACCAAGTCCGACACTCATTAATGTTCAAAGTCCTGCAGAAACTTGGAATAGAGGGCCTCTACTTTAAGCTGATAAAAGCTATCTGTGACAACCGAACAGCTAACATAATTCTAAGTGGGGAAAAATTGAAGCCTTTTACTCTCAAATCTGGTACAAGACAAGGATGTCTGTCCTCTATTACCACTCCTATTCAATATAGTTCTGGAATCATTAGCTACAGCCATTAGACAAGAAAGAGAGCAATAAAAGAAACAAAAATAGGTAAAGAAGAAATTAAATTACCATTATTTGCAGATGACATGATAATTTATTTGAAAGACCCCAAAAACTTCAGAAACAAGCTACGAATTAATACACAAATTCAGTAGCATAGCAGGTTACAAAGTCAACACAAAAGTCAATGGCATTCCTCTATACAGATAGCAAACACACTGAGAAAGAATTAGAGAAACAGTACCTTTTATGATAGCACCGAAGAAAATGAAATACTTAGGAATTAACCTAATTGAAAACCTTTTCAATGAAAACTAAATTACTCTGAAAAAAGAGATCCTAGAAGATCTCAGAAAATGGAAAGATATTCCCTGCTCCTGGATAGGAAGAACCAACAATGTGAAGATGGCCATACTCCCTACACTGTTATACAGATTTAATGCAATTCTTATCAAAATATCTCACAGAAATGGGGAAGTCATTCCTAAAATTTATTTGGAACCAAAAAAGACCCAGAATTGCAAAGACAAACCTGGGCAACAAAGGTAAAGGAGGAAGCATTACAATTCCTGACCTAAAATTATACTACAAAGCTACAGTGATAAAATCAGCATACTATTGGCAAAAAATAAACCTGAGGATCAGTGGAATAGATTAGAAGATGCAGAAGTAAATCCAAACACACTCAGCCACCTTATTTTTGACAAAGGGGCCAAACATGTTTATTGGAAGAAAGATAGCCTCTTTAACAAATGGTGCTGGAAAAACTGGCTCTCCACATGTCAAAAACTAAAAAGACCCACGTCTATCATCATGCACTAAACTAAAAGTCAAAATGGATTAAAGATCTAAGTATTAAAAGAGAAACCCTAAACCTCCTAGAGGAGAAAGTCGGAGGAAATCTTAAAGACATTAGGGTAGGTAAAGAGTTCATGGACAAGATAGCCAGGCGTGGTGGCTCATGCCTGTAATCCCAGCACTAGGGAGGCTGAGGCTGGAGGATTGGTGCGAGTTCAAGACCAGCCTGCGCTACAAAAGTGCGCTCAAGGCCAGCCTCAACTGCATAGCGAGACCCTGTCTCAAAAAGACAAAAAAAAAAAAGTTCATGGACAAGAATCAAAAGGCATGTTTAACACTTGAAAGAAGCAACAAATGGGACCTCCTCTGGCTGAGAAGTTTTTTCATGTCAAAAGAAATTACCAACAGAATGAAAAGACAACCTACAAATTTTGAAAAGATTTTAACTAATAAATATTCAGACAAAGGTCTTCCATCTAGAATTTATAAAGAACTAGAAACCATTAGAGTCCCAAAATTCAAAGATCCAGTCCAGAAATGGGCATCTGAGATGAATACACACTTCTCAGAGAAAGAAATTCAACAAACTCATAAATACATGAAGAAATGTTCCACATCGCTAGCCATTCTTGAAATACAAATCAAAACAACACTTAAACACCATCTCACCCCAGAAACAATGGCTATCATAAAGAAATCAACCAACAACAAATGTTGGAGAGGCTGTGGGGAAAAAGGAACCCTTCTCCACTGCTGGTGGGAATGCAGACTGGTGCAATCATTATGGAAAGCAGTGTGGAGATTCCTTTAAAAAACTAGAACTGGAAATCCCATTCAATCCAGCTATCCTCCTACTGGGAATTTTTCCAGAAGAACTGAAAATATCCTATCACAGTGATATCTGTGTACCTATGTTCATAGCATCACAATTTGTGATAGCGAAATCCTGGAAACAACCAAAATGCCCATCATCTGAAGAACGGTTGAAAAAGTGTGGTATTTTCATAAAATGGAATATTACTCAGCTATAAAGAATGATAAACTAGAAGACTTCATATATAAATGGATGTATCAGCCGGGCGTGGTGGCGCATGCCTGTAATCCCAGCACTTGGGAGGCTGAGGCAGGAGGACTGGTGCAAGTTCGAGACCAGCCTGGGCTACCAAAGTGAGCTCAAGGCCAGCCTGAACTGCATAGCAAGACCCTGTCTCAATAAATAAATAAATAAATAAATAAATAAATAAATAAATAAATAAATGGATGTATCTTGAATGTATACTCATAAGTGAAATAAACCAGACCTACCGTATAGTCTCCCTAATGTAAGGATTCAAAAGATGAAATTAATTAATTAATTAATTTTGGGTAGTACCAGAAATCAATCTCAGTATCTTGCATTTTCTGCATCCTCAACCCCTACAATTTTTTTAGAAGAGTAACTTAAATACAAAATTCATTTGGAAGAGAAAAAAAATCAATGTTTATTGAAAGTGTTAATGTTTAATTGTTTGATCAGTCTTACATACCTATGTCTGTTCATCTAAACTGATTTGACGAAAATAAGTAATGCAACCATTGTTGAATTTTTCTTGTTTTGAAATTCTGTACTATGTACTCTTACTTGTTACTGTTTTTTCTATCATTGTTTCTGCTATTTTTATTCTTTAAAATAAAATTAAATCTATTTAAAAAACAAAAAAATTAATGCATTTTAAAAAAGAAAGTGGTAATATTAAATCATATATCCAATCTTACATAACTATATCTGTTAATGTAAGCAACAAATTTGATGAAGATAGTGTATCAATCATTGTTAATTAGCTACTCTTGTTTTGAAATTCTGTAACATATGTATTGTATGTAATGCTGCTGCCATCTTTGTTTCTGATTTTTGTTCTTGCTTTGTTTTTACTCTTCAAAATAAAATGAAACTTTTTAAAAAATAACTATGATTAATAAAACCATATATTTAGCCGGACGTGGTGGCTCACACCTGTAATCCCAGCACTTGGGAGGCTGAGGCAGGAGGACTGGTGCGAGTTCGAGACCAGGCTGGGCTACAAAAGTGAGCTCAAGGCCAGCCTGAACTGCATAGCAAGACCCTGTCTCAAAAAAAAAACAAAAAAAAAAACACCATATATTCTTTTTAAAATGAAAAGCTACAAAACAGAATTAAATTTATTATAAGAGGCATATGGTTCATTGCTTCACACCATGTAATCATTATAAAAACATAAAACAAGATCTGATTAAATTTTTATATATGTTTCTGTTAAGTCAATATTTAACATTTTCCTAATTGATACATAAAGTATGTAATTACTCATTTCAAAATGAATCTCACTTCTATTTTTTTTTTGTTTTGTTTTGGACCCAGATAAAATCATCTTCAGTTTCATATTGAAGAATATATGTCAAAGAAAAGTCAAGAAATTTTCGGGGCCCGGTGGGATGGCTCTCAGTGGTCTAAAGCGCCTGCTTGGGAAAGCTTGGGTGGCTTCAGGGACCGCGGTTCGATCCCCAGCACCACATACTGCGCCAGCCCTGACCTGGGGGTGGGCTGAGCCAGCTATAAAAATGAGTGAATAAACAAAAGGTTCTGAAACAATAAATAAATAAATAAATACATACATACATAAATAAATTTAAAAAAAAAATTTTTTTCAAAAGAAACAGTCAACACCCCATAAACTTATACATTAGGCCAGGGAGATAGCTCAGCAGCCTAAGCACCTGCCTGTCAAGCACAAGGTCCCAAGTTCGATCCCTAGTACCTACAAAGAACAAAAAACCCCACTCATTACTCTAAATCTTGTCTGGATTACTTTACACTGAGTTATCTAGCTCTTACCAATTTGTTTCTGATCTTATTACTGACTTTATGGCTAAGTATTATATATAAAGCTTTGTGCTACTATTTAGACCTGCCACACATCATTTCTTCTGAGGATATTCCTCTCAACTAGCAATTCATGTATCTGCTATAGTTATACTGCTTAAAACTCTTTAGCACAGATACATCCAACAAAGCAAAATCAAAATCAATGAAACATATGCTCATCAGTGGAAATAACCTGAGTAAAATTAGGGAGAAACAATACACTCTTGTATCTTAAAAGAGATGTAAATTGTTACTACAACTTGCAAAATTTATGAAGACTGAAAGATCCACATCCTTTTCTTCAGCATTCTATCTTAGTAATCCTCAAACTTCTACATAAGTATCAACATGTAAGAAGACATGATTTTCTACATCATTAGTATACAATGATTAAATAAACCAAAAAACTATAGATGTAGATAGCCAATAATGAAATAAATAAATTGTACTACATTATACAATAAGATGTGATACAGCTTCTAAAAAAAGTAAATTCTGCAATCCAACTAGCATGGAAGAATATTCTTAGACTATAAAAGGCAATCTGCTTAATGATATTTAAAGTATACTCCATTACTGCGAAAAGAAAAGAAAATCTGTAAGTTTGAAATCTCTAAAGCACAAAAGAAAATATGAACAGTTGTATACTTAACTGTTAACACTGACTGGTTATGTCAGGAAAATGAGAGAATACTTAAAAACATGTATCTCCAAAAGAACATGTTATAAAATTTACATTTGAAAGGGGGCCCGGTGGGATGGCTCAGTGGTCTAAAGCGCCTGCTTGGAAAAGGGCTTTGTAAAAGGTGTCATAACCACTCTACAATGCACTATAGGAAAGTCATCAAAGACTAAGAAACACAGAGAGAGAAGGCGGGAAGAAGGAAAGGAGAGAAAGAGAAGTGGGGGAAAATACAGAGAGTGAGAAATATTTTTTAAATAGCCAGAGGAATTACAAGACAAGAACTAAAGGGGGCAATGAGGAAACTAAAAGTGGCAGCCAGACAACTATACAAAGTGTAGGTCTGCCACCATGCTATCAAGGTACCTGATTTCACCAGTGTGTGACAGTGGAGTCTAAGGAACCTAACTTTGACAACTCTAAATTCTGAAATGATGTATCAGAAACAAAAAAGAATGGAGAAAATATTAAGATACAAAGAAAATAAACTCAGTCAGTTTCAGTAACAAAAGAGGAAGGCAAATTGGGCAAAGAATTTAAAGTTCTGGATGTGCTATGATCATTCATTCATTCATTTATCCATCTATACAATAATGGAATATGAATATCACAGAACTATATTAAAAAGACATCTTTACATTTTTATTAGGTGAGTAAGAGAATGTTTCATACAGAACGTGGAATTTTTAACTGGGTATTCAGTTAGGATTCCTAAACATTCTCTGACATGGGAAGCACATCCTTTATCATAATCATGCAGTCCTAACTACATATTCCCCATCCCTACCATAAGCTTTTAAAACAAGTTAGTATTTTAAATATTGTATTGTTTATTCAGGTGAAAGATGATACAAAGTAGTAAATACCTAAACAACAATACTATAGTTGGTGTCTTGGGTAGATATGAGACTAGTGAATTCATTTATTATATGGAATATAAAATTAATAGAATTTGTTAAGGTAAGATCAACAAAAATTATTATTGGACAGCTGATCAGACATAAAAATAATCTAATTACATTAAACCAGACATAATCAGGATGTTCACTGAAATTATATATGTATGTGTGCATACACACACACATAGACACATATATAATTTGAGGCTTATTAATGCAAGATACTTACTACTATTAATAATGTAGCTTGGAATCATTTTACCTTTTAATATTGCTGCTGAAATTCCAAACGTAGCACAAAATAGGGGGGAAAAGCAAAGGTATTAAAGAGTCACATAGAATAATATTAATTTGCCTATGTTTGATGTAGCTAACTACATATATGTAGAAAAGAAGATCTGAATTTAGAAAAGGGACTTGAAGAGAAAAGAAACCAGGTAAACAGGAGGATTTAAGATAGAAAATCTATTTTCCTTGATACATCCTTATCATATATCCTACTCACTCCACTGTCCTTAAATGACAATCCAGAGAATCTCAAAGAATAAAGCAATACAAGAAGACAAAACACTGAGCAGCATTTGATTACTGATGAACTTTTTAAAAAAAGATGTACCATTTGAATTGAATCACTTTCCTCTCAAATACTTTAGATAATATAACAGCTCTATACACATTATAGAACTCTATATACTTAAGAGAGATTGGGGCAATATAGCTTTCTTCATAGGTGTTTCTGGCCAATTACAATGTTGGCTGCCATAGTGAAATTGCAGCTTATGTCTGATGGGTCTCTTTCCCTCACCTATCCTCCATCCCTGGGTATAAAACTATGCAAAAATACTAGTAAGAGCTTGCCTTTAGAAAAGTAGGGCTTGAAAAGGCTTTAAACTTATCTAATAGACATTTTGACCTAGAAAGGACTGTACATGCTCATGAATGAAGGTATGCTACCTGTTCTTCAGGTACAGACATTTGTTACTCTTATAACTCATGAATGTCCATGTGATTAGATCTCCGTGAGGAGAAGCTGCTACACTGCTATTGCCTTTATCAGGACAGTGGCTCTGTGACTGGAGGTGAGATCAAGTATTATGCATAACACAATTCTATACAACCTATTCTTACCCCTTATAAAAAATATAACACATAATGTCAATAAAATTGAAGAGTGAATATTTCTCAATGTTAAAGATGCTATACACTTATTGACTAGATAGAATTATGGCAAAAGTTACAAATTACTTATAAAATCTTAATTCAGCAGATAAAAAAAGTTTACTACTCTTTTATTTTCAAATGACAAATTATTTTGGAATTACCTTCTAAAAATTTTTATCTGCTTTTTAGCAAACCAAAAGGTTCACTTTTATAACTCATTTTTATTATCAAACAAGTAAAACTAATGCTAAGTTGCATCAACATTTTTTTTTTTTTTTTTTGTAGGACCAGGGTTCGAATTCACGACCTTGCACTTGCACAGCAGGCACTTGTGCCTCGGAGCTATCTCACCAGCCCCATGCATCAACATTTTTTAACCCTTACCTCGGTCTTTTGCTTTATCAGAAAGGAGCACTTCTACTTCTTCATATTCCCGGATGGCATCTAGTATGATGCTTCCCTCTTTGCTAAACAGGAACAGCATGGGGATCTTGATGTCATCTGTGTCCTTTCCATCACCTGCCATCTGGAACAGAGGAGCAGTATCACTGCTGCTCCCCTCATTGTCATCTAGCCAGAAAGGAAGCACAGCAAGTATCAGGGCATCTGTCCACTGAACACATCAATTATTACAGCTTTTTGCCTGTTGATAGAATTAACCTTATGCAGAAAGAACAAGAAAAATAAACATAATTCTTATAGTCACTAATTACAAAAATTTATCTTAAGGAAATAAATCAATTGTATGCACAAGAACTTTACCTGAATACTATAATGGTACATGATTATAAACCATTACAAACTTGGTAGGATATATAGAAAAACAGAATCCTAATGTATGAAAAATGCAGAGGGCCAGGGAGATAGCTTAGTGGTATCCTGGTAAGCACAAGGACAAGGTCCTGAGTTTGCTCCCTAGTACGAAAGAAACAAAAAAGAAGAAAGAAGCAAGCAGAACACAGAATTCTACAACTATTACTGTAAGAATTTCATATATTCAACACAAGTCCTAGAAGTGAAAAAATGTAATGACTGATTACAATGACAGAATGATGAATAAATTTTTGTTGACTGCAATACAATATTAGCATCCTTAGTCTGAAGTGCTCCAAAATAGCAAATTTTCTGATTAAGCGTACTCAACTAGCCTGTTCCTCAGTAGCAGGCCGTCATTCCAGCAGTGGTGCAGACTCATGGCTGAGGCTGCCAACAGAAAGGGTATTTTGGAATTGGTGAACAAAGTGGGAGCAGACTGGTAATAAGCTGGAAAGCAGGGCCAAATTGCACACTCCTGTTACTTGATAAATCGCCATTATATTTCTAACTCTTAGGTGCAAAGAAAATAAGCAATTTCTTAGGGTCACCCAGATAACTCAGTGGACTAAAAGCACCTGCTTAGCGCAGGGTCTGGGGTTTGATCCTTGGAACCACATGTCATGCCGGCCCTGCCCCTGGGGCATGGTGGCGTGTGCCTATAATCCCAGCACT